>PVHY01012484.1:0-44308 GCA_004024945.1 Uropsilus gracilis | reverse complement strand
CCCATCATGTACAGTCCTCGGAACAAACATGTGAGGAGGACTTTCCTTCAGTTAATTGGAAATAGTGACAACACTCAATAACCATGGGCTAGGACTGTCCACAAAAGCTCTTGTCTCTGTCTATAGCATGTACACTTTCACTGAAGTCTTTGGACATACTAGGAGCGCAGGGTGAAGGTGATGTCTAGAACACACCAATTTCACTTTAATTTCACCACTGAACATATTAGGAAAGGCTGTAGAGAGAACAGTATTCAAGACTGCAACGGTGTATTTCCCATAGAAAAAACAGAGGTTCCTAAGGAAGGTGGAGCTGAGCAGCAAGGACAAGCTGAACAGGACTTTGAGAAAAGGCTGAAGGAGGAAGAGTAGAGGATGTACATGGAGAAGAGGCAAGTGTAGAAAAAGTTACTCTTGCTTCCATGGGTTTGCACTAGGGCACTGGTGAGGAGAGCCTTGAAAGAGACAGAGATGTGGATAGAGACCTGTCGGGCAGATGACAAAGGGGGCCTTTTTATTGACTTGGATTTTGAGTTTGCTCTTTTCCTCCCACACTTAGCTGGCCCCTTCTGCCCCTTTCTGATGGGTCTCATCAGAAGGTACCTTGGAAATGTGGCAAGATTTCAGACCTAAGTGGCCCTGCTTTGGTCCAACTGTGTGGGACCAATTCTTTCTGGGGAAATGAATTTTTAAAAATAAAATGTGCATGATTTGGGGGCTCAGGGTGCCCCTCAGTCTGCCCACTAACAGCTTCAGTGCATCACTGACCTTCTGTGACTTTGAAACTGTCCCCTTCATTCTTTGGGATAACTTCCACATGTGTGAAATGTGTGCTCACTGTGCCCAGTAATAATGACTAATTCCAGCACTGATTTAGCAGGGCCTGGGGGAGTTAGGTGAGGGGCACCACGATGCCCCCAGCCTGTTGATCTACTGTGAGCTGGACATGATGCCCCGCAGTGGCTGCGTTGGTGTGTTAGGATCCAACCCACCCCAGCCTGGTCACGGGGTCCAAGGTAGGAAAACAAAATAGTCTGGGCTCTGGCTCAGCGAACAGCTACCTTGACCTTTGGTTTAAGAAACGTCTTGAAAAAATCCACGGAAGGCCACCATGCTGCCAGCATGCACTTCATGCAAGCGCCTTCTCATCATCATTCCCCTCCTGCAGGCAGAGCAGCAAAGGGTGGGGCCTGTAGGCTGAGCCTTTTCCATCCTGATCAAGGCCATCCTGGTGTTTCTACTAGCATCTTACTTCTAGGTCCAGGCAGGAAGTTCAGCACCCATCTCGACTTTGAGTGGATGATGCCACTGAGCTCAGTTTTAAGACAGGAACAGACACTCTGGCTCAGAGATAAGGGATCAATAGTGTGAAGTTTTAGCAAAACCAGTGATCAGATTGGCTGGGCACGGTGGTGCATGCCTGTAATCCCAGCTACCTGGGAACTGAGGCTAGGGATCACTTGAGTCTGCATTTTCAGGATTACACCAGGCAACATAGTGAGACCTAGTCTCTGGAGAAAAAAAGGGTCAGATTGGATGGGTCCACCCTAAAGATGTTCACCGAACATTTGAGCAGCCAGTTGGGACATGCTTTTCTTCACCACCTGTTCCTGACTAGTTTTCCCTGATGAATACGTGCCATGGAAGATAGAGGTGTTGATTGTATGGGAAAGTGAGAGGGAACTGCATGGTGTAAAGTATCATTAGCACCACCCTTTTCAATTTTAATTAGTCCTCATGTCCAAGTTGTTCTTTTGGCAAGTGGGAGAATGCAATCGATCAAATTTCTTATTCCTAAGATTTTTGAAAATCTCTAAGTATTGTGTCTTCAACGTTCATCTATAAATTTACATTCTAATGGAAGACCTTGACAAAAACTTATCAGTGCTTTTGTGTGTGCGTGTGTGTGTGTGTGATATTTGAGTATTATTTTGTTTTGTTTTTACCAGCAACCAGAAAATTTTAAACCTCAGAGCAAGTTTTCAAAATGTAAACACAATCCCTACTCATCTATCCTTGACCAGTCCTTCTCTGGCTCACTGATTGGTTGCCCAGCATACACTTTGGATTCTTCTGTCCTGGTAGAGAATCTTGGGCTGTATATATTGTATGCAAGACTGAACTTGGGGCTGTTTCCTAAAGAAATGTGTAGGTCGATGTTGTTATTTGTAGTTTTGGTTTTTTGCAGCTTGTGTAACAATGCCATTTTGCTAAATATCACAAGAGTCAGCCTGGATCCCTATAACACTAAACTGCCTCGGTTTGATTCTGTTTCCTAACTTGCAAAAAGTGAAGTCTGTATTCACAAGGAATTAAAGTGTCCCAACCTAAAAACTGTAATATCTAGCTTTATGATCTGTTTCGATAGGATAGTCACCGTCTAAGTGTTTGACATATAATCATTTTAATTCTTAGAATAACTATACAGCCAGATATTCTCATCATCTCCCTACAGATTTAAACAACTGGGGCACAAAAGACTGACTACCTGGCTAAATGTCACCAATCTAGAAAACTGCAGAGGTAAGGATCAAAGTCAGGTAGTAGATTTCCAGCCCAGAGGATCTCAGTCAGTGGAGATTTTTGAGGCTCCGTTGAGATAATGGATGGAGTACCGTTGGGGAATGTTGAAAGCACTTCAGACTATTATTCGAAGTCACAACCATAAGGTCGGCTCCATGAGATCTGGAGTTCTGAGGTAAGTCTGAGTGCCAAGGTTTCTTTTTTTTTCCTTTTACTCTCTGAACAGCATTTGATTTTTCCCTCAGGTGCAACCCCCATAATTCTCCCACCTCTATAGACCCATGATTCATCAGTACTGTTTTTTGGTTTTTTTTTTTGTCATTCATTCATTCATTCATTTCTCTGTTTATGTTAATCACGTAAATAACTAATTAATTTCATCATTGTCTATCCTGAGTTCCTCCCATCACCTTGGCAACCATGAACCATCTTCATCTCTTGTGCCCTCTCCTCCCACCCCTGATTTTACACTCCTCCCCTCTATTGCTCTATGTTTCAATTCTGTTGGCATTTTAAAATTGATTTTGTCTCATTTGTTTGTTTGTTTTCCCTGCATTCCTCATATAGGTGAGACCATCCTGTAGTTCTCTTTTTCTTTCTGGCTTATTTCCTCTTAGATGATTCCTTCTAGCTCCAACCATGTTACTGCAAATGACTCAAGCTTGCCTTCTTCGATTGATGAATAATATTCCATCTTGTAGATATACCACATCGTTTTCAGCCATTCATCAGTTTTGGGGCATTTGGATTGTTTCCATATCCTGGCAATTGTCAATAGTGCTGCAGTAAACATCCGGGCATCACCACTCTTTTGAATCTTGCCTCTTTACCTCCCTTGCTACCTGAGGTCTGAGGTCAGCTTGCAAAGTTGTCTTTTACTTGATCCTTTGGATTCTCTATATTCTGCACTTAAGTGAAACCATCAGATATTTATCTATATCCTTTTGCTGTATTCCAAGACTATACTTTCAGGGATCATATATATAGTTCATTACTAGAGAAGTTTTTCTGAACTTGTAGAGCACCTTCTGACATATTCCATGGCACTTATCTCTGTCGCGGTTGTGCATGGATTCTTGCTGAAGGCCACAGTCTCTGAGTATCCCTGGGGAAAGAGAAGCCTTGATTTTTCCACAGAAAAAATGAATTATCAGCAAGATGTGTTGATTGTGTTTCCTGGGGGGTTGTTAGGAAAATTGCTCATTAGAGCTTTTTTGTGAGGATCATCTGCTGGAATGAATGTGGCTTCTTCCCTGTCTGAGCTCTCAGAGCAGCAGAAGCCCAAAGCATAAAGGAGAGAGCAGATGGGCCAGTCCAGGAAGTAGTTGCACACACATGGGGCTGGGGATTGAGGAATGGTGGCAAGATCTTCTTTGACATCCTCAAAGGCCTCATACAGATTTTTTCTCCCAGAAGATCCACAACTTCTTTCAGCCCGGATGACTTTTCTCTTCTGGAACTCGTAGCACCACCAGCTTTGACTCTGGCCCCAGAAGTGCATACATGGAAAGAGCTCTCAGAGGGCAACCCTGATCTTGACCTTGAGTGCCTTTGACACTAGGAATGACTCACAGGGTCATACATTAAATGTATCTGCATATATCACAAAGCCCTATGGTTTGAAATGTTCTTTCTCTCATAATTTCACAATAAAAACCTCAAACACTAGGAATAAAAGGAAATTTCTTTATCTGACCAAAATACATCTACAAAAACAATCTCCAGCTAATATCACACATAGCCTGAAAGACTGTAGCTCCATAAAATCAACGCTCAAGTAAGGATGGGATGCTCTCTTTAGAGGCCAGGCAAGGTGGCACATGCCTGTAAGTGGCAACCTAGGAAGCCACGGCCGGGGCCAGGGATTGGGGTTTGAGTACCGCCGGGGGCACGTAGGGAGACCTACTTCCAAAAAAATGTAGCATGGCGTGGTGTCGCGGGCTTCTAACTCCAGCTACCAGGGAAACAGGCTAGGTATCGCTTGAGTCTGTGGTACCACGGGAAACATAAGCCTGCGGTTCCACAGGCAAAACAGCAAGACCCAATCTCAAGAAGAAAAAAAAAGGATGCTCACTTTAGCACTCTTGTTCCTAATAGCACTGGATGTTCTAGCCAGTACAGTAAGGCAAGAAACAAGAGGACAGGAAGAAAGAATTAAAACTATTCAAATTTCAGTTAGCATAGATGTGAATGTTAAAAAAAATGAGATCACTATATAAAAACACCTAGAACTTATTCAGGGGTTAAGCAGCGTTACAGAATACAAGATTGACATGCAAGAATCAACTATAGCTCTATGTACAGACAACAAGCAGTGGGAAGTTACTATTACCTGTTCAGGTACTCACAAGCACCGTTACTTGTGATTACATGATTAAAAATTGAAGACATAGGTGTAAATGATTGAATCAAGTACAGTATCTATGTGTAACTGCAAAACAGTGACAAAGTGAGAAAAGATGCCCATGTGATGTCTAGCGGCTGCAGACACAAACCAGTGTCACCCCCTCTGAGCTACCAATTCCTGTATTAATGTACCTCACATTGGCTTTACTGGAGTTTCCTTACATATATGCCCCTTCAGTCCTTACTCCCCCGTAGCCACTCTGTAGAGTTGGTAGAAATGGCTTTTTGAGTAGAGAGGGGCAGGGGTTTATGCCATTTAGGTATTATTTCCTTTTAATGACAGTCAACTCTCTTTCTAGTGGTTGAGACTTGAAATTTAATTTTCAACCACCGGATCCGATCATCTTCCTCATAGCCTGCAGGAGATAGAGCTGTAAGTGTGGCTGGGCCATCGGATGTGATCTTGCATTCGTGAAATGATCTGTATCAACCTCATTCTCATCTCCTCCCCTTATTTGCTACTTGTATTGAGGTGTCTCGAAGACTGGCTCTCTTAACCCTGATACTACTTGCTGCCATGGACCTGCCAGGTTAAGTGCAAACTGAGGGAGGGATAGTAGTAGGAAACTAAGGAAAACCAGAAACAGAAATGAGAGCTGGGACCAGGTGGGCTGTCAGCACCCTGTACACTGAGGACCAGAAGACGCCTAGAGCTGGCCCAAGACTTTTACTTGGAGTCTCCCGCTCAGAGAAAAGGGGTTCGGGTCTCTGCGTTCCTTATAGTTCCATACAGTTGGCTTTCTGAGGAGCTAGTGAATGGAACAGTAACAGGAAGGATTAAACAAGTGATCAGATTCTGCTGCGATCAGTGTGTTAGGTTGATGATCACAAGATAAAACTTCTTTCTACGCCTGATGGCTGAGTGAATGTTGCCATCTCTGGCCATCTGGTGTGGCTCAGAACTGTGGTCCAAAAGCTCATAGCGCTGCCTCGCACAACTGCCTCCTCAGAAACCCTCTAGGATGAACTCTCTCCCCTGTTGGTTCCCTGCCTCCGAGTGTACACATCTAAGCTTTCTCCTAGGAACTGACATTCCCTCCACATCCTGTCTGCATCACAGATCTGCCTCATCTCCCCCCTTTTGTTTACAGCCAACTTTCCCCCTGACCACCCACTGACAGCTAATTTCAACCTCATCACAGCAATGTCCCATACCAAAATCACTCCTAACTTCCACAGTATGGCGATTTTAGGACTGTTTTATTCCTCTTGACATCTCTGTAGTGTTTAGTTCCCTGGTATACCTCCCTTCTTTGATCTCTGGGCTGGCACCCACCATCTTCTGATTCTGGGGAGGTCCATGCTGGAGCCCCATTCATTTGTGTTCCCAAGATGGAGGGTCTGTTTGCTTTCTGACTGCCCGGAGCCTTCTCTTCCATCCTGTGCCTTAACCCTCCAAATTATGATTCTCCATTTAAAGTTTCTTCCTGTGCTCTGTGGCGAAACGTCTGCCTCTGCTGTTCATCCTCCCATGGAAACCTCATGTTTTAAGCTCTGTGTCTGTAACAGAGTCAATCATTCCCTAACAGCCACTTCCATCCCCATCCCATCTCTTCCTTCTCCACCTTCACCTGTGTTCTGCTTATGATGCTCCTATTGTCAGTTTAGCCACTTCTGTCTGAAGCTTCAATCCCAACCTGTTTTGTTTTCTCTCTGTCACCTCCTGCATCATCTCTCACTTCCCAAGTCCTGTTAATTCAATTTCCGTTTTTTTAATCATTTATATATAAATATATATATATATATATATAAATATATATATATATATATATATATATATAAAATTCACATTGTTGTGATCCCTGGGGTCCTCCCCCAACACCTTCTTTCCCTGGCCACTCCAGCTGGTTCCTTCCTGCAGTTGTGTACTTTCATTTGGTTGTCCATAGATTAGTGAAATCATTTGGGTTTTGTCTTTTTCCTTCTGACTTGTTTCTGCTTTTAGTCTCTCCTCTCGCCATAGCCTGGTATGCCAGCTTTATGTTTTCAGCCCTTCATACTGCTTCTGATGCCTGCTCATAATCTCCACCAAACAATGATAGTTCTAAAACCTACGCATAAACAAATGGCTTCTCAGTTTAATCCTCTTCTGCGAGATGCCATTAAAACCTAGGTGCCTTGAGGTTCCAAATCCCATGCTCCTCCATTAGAAAGCACCACATCTCATAGCACCATAAAGAATCAGTCCTAAATTTATACATACCATCTAATGTAATCATAGCTTTTACCCTGGGCTCCTTCCTCTCAAAATTCTCAATTTCACCAGAGAAAGAGGCTCCAAGAGACACGTTAGCATCAGTATAGATAATCCTGTCCAATGGATGTTTCCAAACATGCCAAACCAGCCTTGAAACAACAACCAAAATGGCTGCTTCCTGTTCTTTTTTAAGGATCACACAGCAAGAGCCTTTCCAGCAGTTTCCGATAAGACCAGGAGGAGGCAGTGATGAGCAGCACCAGCTGAAGTAAACACAGCCCTGAGGGTACTTCCTGAGGCCTAACAGATTCAAGAAATACAGAGGTGGGTAAAATTCTCTAAAAGGTTGTGCATTTCTGGAGTGGTCTATCTCCCTCCCCCACATTTCTTTCTTTTTTTCTTTTCTTTTTTTGAGATTAGGACTCACATTGTTGCCCATGGTAGTCCTGATCATTGGGACTCAAGCAGTCCCTATCCTCAGCCTCCCAGGTAGCTAGGATTACAGGCGCACGCCACCACAATCTCACTATGTTGCTTGAGGTAGTCTTGAACCGGCAGACTCAAATGATTCCTAGCCTCAGCCTCCTGAGGTTAGATTAAAGGTATGTACCACCGTGCCCAGTCACATTTCTTTTAAATTAATTAATAAATTAATAAATTTTTACATAGTTGTCAGCCCTATCTCCCCCACATTTCTGATTTTCCCTGAAGATGTGTGTATGTATATATAACCTCAGAAGTTTAAAGTCCCAAAGGGAAGGATTTGAGTGATTGTTTTCGGAATAAAGAGAAGGGGAGTGTGGGAGCTGACCTGGAAATGGGGGTCTTGTGAAATGAAGCTTTCACAGGCTAGCTCGCTGCCCCCCGCAGGAGGGACATATTGGGAGCTGACCTGCATAGCAGGGGACCCTTGAGGCGTAGCTCCCCAGACCCCAGGTGCTGGAGTTGCTGATGTCATGTGCTGTATGGTTATTAAAACAATTTGGGGGCCCTGCTGTCAGATCATTTCATTTTAATTGGAAGAACAATTCACATCAACTGTAGAAGAACTTTTGGTAAAGGAATTACAAAAGTGTTAGCAGTGCACCTAAGGCAGTGAAACCCAATGAACTAGATAACTTTGCAGACAGGAGACAATCATGGTGACCATTAATCAGTTTAGCTGTCATGATTTCTAAAAAGATGATTGCTTGGGAATGTTTTGTAATATCTAATGATGATCTGTTTTCCGTTGAGATATTGACTTCATGTACTCATGGAATGTTGAGGTAATTCTTTTAAACACTATCTATGCTGACTGAAATCTCAAATAAAGCAGCAGATTCACTGCTCACTGAGTGTGTGTGTCTGTTCGCCAATCGCCGGCCTGTGTGTCTTTCCTGCCCCAGCTGCGCCCTGGTTCCCCGCGGCCTGCGCCCTCGCCCGGTCGGGCCGTGGCAGGGGAGGTCGCCAAATCACCATGAATCCACTCTCCTGTCATGATGAGAGGAGGATTGCCCCTGAAAACGTCTACATTGATGGGTCCTGGGGGAGAGGAAAGTGGTTGCCTCTGCTGGGTCTGAGAGAAGGAAAAAAGTGAGACTCTGAAGGCTTTGAACAAATATTTGGGTCAAAAGACAGAAAACATCATGAAGATTTTCTGCCCTTCCATAAACTTTAGCCTCATCTCACGTAGAATTCTGATTCCAACCTGTTTAGTGGCAAGTCGTATAAATGACCACTGGCCTTACTAGCCACTGAATGGTTGTGGTACCTGGATATGCAGCTCAAGTCGGCCACACTTAGCGGAATTTTTCTCTGCAGCTGAAGGAGGATGCAGGACTTCATCTGGAAGAACCACAGCTCCGTATCTGAAATCATTCTTCTGGATTTCTCCAGAGATCCCCAAATTAGTATCATCCTCTTCAGTGTCTTCCTGTTGATCTACCTCTCTAAACTTTCAGGCAATGGGCTCATTGTTACCTTGGTCTTCCTGGACTCCCATCTGTACACACCCATGTATTTCTTTCTCAGTGTCCTTTCCATGTTGGACATGAGCTATGTCACAACCACGGTACCACAGATGTTGGTGCACTGGTCTCCGAAAAGAAAACTCTTATCTTACGCTGGGTGTGTGGCCCAGATATACATCTTCCTGGTGCTGGACATCACGGAGGACTGGCTGTTTTCTATCATGGTCTGTGATAGATTTGTGGCCATCTGTCACCCACTAAGGTACAAAGTAATCATGAATCCATGACCATCTGCAGTAACGGTGGTGTTTTGTGTAATGTGGGGTGTCATCTGTTCCTTAGTCTACACTGTCTTCACAATGTGTTTGACCTGCTGTGCCCCAGTGAGGTCAACCACTACTTCTGTGAGGTGCCTGCTGCTTTGAAACTTGCCTGTGCAGACACACCTCTCAAAGACTGAGTAAATTTCATCCTGGGCTTCATCCTCCTTCTGCTCACCCTGTCCTTCATCCTGGCCTCATACATCTACATCTTTGCCGCCACCTTGAAAATTTGCTCAGCCCAGGGTTGACTCCAGTTCTTTTCCACCTGGACCTCCCACATCACTCTCGTCACCACAGTCTGTGGACCTGCCATGTTTATGTACATGAACCCAGGGGAAAATGCCTGTCCAGAGGGACAAGACATTGCCTCTGTTTCATAATGTCATCTCTGCCTTCCTCTACCCCATCATCTACAGACACAGGAACAAAGAGGTGAAGGGGGCTTTCCTTAAGTGAACAGGCAGGGGAAACCTCCGAGTAAAGCCCACGAATCACAGCATGTAAAAACCAGACCCAAAACCACAGGTTCTGACATACTTCCACTGTATCTGCTTTTATCCAATAAACACAAGAACCACTGACTGATATTCAAAGGAGATGATGATTGAAGATTGATACCTGGCTGAACTTGTTAATGGTTCCAACAGATGGACTATGATCAAACATTTAAAGACCCTACTGTAGACAGAGACCAAGGCAGGACCTCTGTCCTGTCAGATTTTGTTGCCCAGGGCTCAGCAAAATATCTGGAGCAAACAGAACATCGTTACCATTTGCTCGTTGGATGACTTCATGCATGAGGACTCAAATTAAGTCAGCTCAGGATGGGTGAGACAAGAGGACTCACAGCACCCGGATTAGTGATTTCATTTCATCTCAATCAGGATCAACTCTGAGTTGGCAAAATGTAAAAAAAATTATGACAGCTTTCAAGTTACCAAAAGAACAGACTCGCTCATCACAATCAGTCCACGCTCCTCAAATGTGCCTTTATCAATAGTCCCGCATGCAAGACTTTCAAATAAATACATCTCAATGCAGCAGTAATGGTGTTGAAACATACTTAGCTCAAGAGGGTACTGGAAGGTACAAGAGGGTGAGATCAGCTCTCACACTGGTGCTGGTTCTTCTCACCATGCTCAGAACCCTTTGCCCAGGGCTGTATTCCCAACAGCTCCAGGGCCTTGCAGAAGGCACAGGCAAGTTGCTGCCAGAGTTTCATGAGGTGCACTTCATAACCCCTCTAAGCCAAGAAACATGGGTTGTCACAGGCTGCCAGCTAAAACCAAATCAAACTCCTGCTGTGTGGTATAAAAGAAACTTTATCTTATCTAGCTTCAAAACACTAAAAACAAAACTGACATGATAAATGTCCAGAGAGCAAAAAGCAGCTTCTCCATTTGCTCAATGCTTACCTATAAAACATTCCTTAAATTTACCAACAATGTATAGCTAAATCCCCTGCCTGCCATTATCTCACAAAAACTTTTATACAAATTTATTTCTTAGCTATCCGTCTTCCCCAGTTAATTAGTCGTAAAACCTTCTGTTAGCCACCCTTATTTCCCCTTGCCTAAACCCTAGGAAAGGTTTAGTAATTTACCTTAAATATGCTACCAGCCATGCGTCTAATATCCCATAGTCTTTGTGTCAATCTCTCTTGTCCATCCTCTCTTGCTAAGAGGCACTCAGCTCTTTAAAATGAGCAATGTTACAATGGCCCCGAGAGGCAAGTCTGACCAGCAGCAGTACCTACCTTCACAGAAATTCCTTCATGTTTTGCCTTCACTCTTGCACCGTCAGAGGAAAAAGCCAGGCATTCCTAGCATTCATCTAATCCTTGTCATTCTGACAACCCAGAGTTTGCAGACTCATCCCAGATCTTCATGTTTCAAGCCTGATGCTCAATTTTGGAATCAAAATCACCATGACCTCTATCATAATCAGTATCCTGACAGGTTACTAACGGAAGTGCCAGCATGCGCAATGCTGGCAGTTTGTCACTTTGAACATAAAGGTAACTTAAAACCAACATGTCTGTGATGATTGCAAGCCTCCTTAGCATCAAAATTATGAAATGTTCAATAACTGGACATTCTTAATAAGATAGCAGTTGTTTGAATGAATCATCAAACAGATACCATTGATGGGCCGTAGACTTCCACATTATCCCAGCAGCCTAACCCCACAAAGTAGGAAGTACCTGTCAGTTGGAAAGTCCCCTCCAGCCACAGTATGTCCCATGCTCTACCAGTAGCCCTTGCGACCCTTCACTTTCCCTCAAAGTCACTCTGGACCTGCTGCCTGGAATGACAGCCCACTGTGAATCTCTCCCATCCTCTTAGCCCTGCCCTCTTCAGTTATTTACCATCCTTGAGAAAATGTCTTAGTTGAAAACCAGCATATGGGAATTTGTGCCTCAGTGGTACAGATAAATTATCTATCCCAGTCTAGACATTCATCGTCCCCAGGATGGTTTCTCAGTAGTGTCTCTGTTCATCTCACCATTGCCCCAAGAACCTGCATATCACTCTGCCTAGTTCCCCCTCTTGGATATGCAACCTCAGCCCCACAGTCAGGCCCATCCCTCCAAAGTAACACTAACTGGAACTGTCTCTGGGATACCACTCTCTCTGCAGCCATCTAAAGGCAGACTCCTCATGCTCACCCCTGGACTGAGCTCACACACCATGTCATCCCCAGTGGCCTTCCCTCCACCTCCTTTTCAGTCATGTCAGTCACACCCACAGTGCAGCTCAGCACTCTTATCACTGCACCACACCCCCAGTAAAAATTCACACTGTCTCCTTGCAAGTGCTGTAAGCACTCTCCCAGGGCTCTGTGGGACATTCATTTATGTCCTTCCCAAAAGTGTCTTGATCACGTGTGCACGTGGTCACAGCAACAGAAGTCACCTTAGAGTCTGGATGTCTCAAAGTCCTTTCCTAACCACAGGAAGGAGACCCTTGGTGTCCTTACTCAAGTAATTCTGTTTTATCCTTGGATAAATATCAAGGGTCTCGCCATGGCCTTACCTATCAGTGCTTGGAGATGACATTTCCCTCCTCGGTTTTCTCTATTATAAAATGCCATTTCTGCCTCAGTTTTTACAACTTCATTTTCAGTAACTGACTAAGCTGTCTTTTCTATTTGAGCTATCATTCAACTGGTGAGAGAAAAATAGTCTTTTTTACAACACCCCCCCCTCACTGACTCTACATCTGCAGATCTTACAGAGGGCTGCAGTTTGTGGTGGAGGGTAAGCACAATCTGGTCATCTGTGCTTGGTGCACACTAAGAAAACTTTTCCTCAGTGAAGTCATCGGTGTCCTCAGCATCCCTTGGGTTGTGGACTATAATTTCAAAGCTATAAATCTTCCGTAGCTGTCTTGGTTTTGCAGGGCCTGATGCTGACTCTCCCTGATGGAGGCTCAAATATTACTAGTTCTTATTTGACTCACCCCTAAGTCTACTGGGTCTCCAGTGAGGCCCAAAGGAAAGCAATGTGCATCAGTGCCCGCAGTACCCAGATGCCTAGAGACCTCATTTTTCATGAGGTTCTCTCTGAAGCACAAGGGTCACTGCTGCATGTTGCCTGTTACGAGTACAGAGGCACACTCAAAGGCAGCAACTTTTAACCTTCCGTGGCTTCCTTATCATCATTTGGTTCACAGAGTACTCACAGTGCTTCAGTTCCATATATTACATGTTGTAGAATGTTAGAGATGACGTGATCTTGGCTACCGTTAAATTTAAGGTAGTCATTTTACACATGAGTAATGCCAAGAGAGAGCTAACAATTGCCCAAAATCACACAAGAAGTTACAAGATGGGAACTAGATTTTATGGCACTATTAAGTATCATGTGTCCGCTACATCATAAGGCAAACCTTATACCAATTCATCCTTTGAACCTCATGGGTTCCATGCACAAGCTCAGGTCTGTGAGATGCACTGGTTTTCAATACCATTGGCTTAATTTTCAATGTTGGCTACAGGTTTCAATACGGGCTACAGGTTTGCTTCTACCACCTTGATCCTCTGATGATTTTATGGTCAGAGTTATAGTTACCATATTTCATGTTGATCATATAAATCCTTTTGACTCCAGAGCCGTTACTGTAGATATACCACCAATCACATTATATAGTATTCTACTGTGTGTGAATGGATTCTGTACCCATATAATTCCTATTTCATGGGATTCATATTACTTTTCTAAGAAAAGGAAGGATCTCCTGGCCCTCCGCCATTAGAATGGACCATTCTTTAATTGACAGAATTTGAAGGAAGAGATGTGTATCACCGTAAACATTTAATTTTAGATTCATTGTGCATTTTGGCCATTGTTCCATTACTATTGTCAGAATAGCAAGTCTGTTAAAAAATAAGTCTAAATAGGACTTATTTTTTCCAGTGACATTTGAGAATCCAGAGGCAGAAGTCACAGCCCACCTACAACTGACATAGAACATAAATGAATTTTGTTCTTATAAGCGATTGAGATTATGACTTAGCTAGCCTATCTCTGAAACAACATAGCAATTGCTTGAACAGTCACATAGTTCATGGTGGCCTTGACTACCTGCTGTGTTGGTTTAAATGTAAAAGGTTGGTTGACTATGTTATATATGCTGTCCCTCTTCTCAGCATTGGACATCCCACCCCAGATCTTCCTGACCCCCAATTCACGAGGTCACGTGTCCTGTCCCATCAGTTTCAGAAAAACTGCATTTCTGTCCTTGTTCTACAGACTGAAGACCACAAGATTGAGCAGGGCAGTGAAGACATTATACAAGAGGGCAACCTGCTTTTCCCACTCAAGGGAATATTTGGAGTTGGGTCTCAAGAATATGTAAATGCATGAAACATAGAAGAATGTGACCACGATCAAGTGGGAAGCACAGGTGGAGAAAGCTTTGCAGCGGCCCTGCGTGGACTTGATCCTGAGAAGGTCCAGGGCAATGCGAATATACGAGGCCACAATCAGGGAGACTGGGCTGACGTTCACAATGGTGCTGATAATCAGGTCCACCAGTTCAATGAGGTTCGTATCCATGCAGGCCAAGCTCCGAACTGCAGGACTGTCTAAGAAGAAGTGGTTGACAATGATGTGTCCACAGTATGGCAGCCTCATGGTGAGGTAGGTGTCGATAAAAGAGAAGAAGCCACACACCCAGCACCCACCTTCCATCTTGACACACAGGCTCCATCTGAGGATGACAGCATAGTGCAGTGGTAGCAAATGGCTATTTATTGATCATAAGCCATGATGACAAAATATACACATTCTCTCAGGGCCAGAGCTCCAAACACATACATCTACAGCGAGCAGCGAGCAAAAGAGATGGTCTGGGAATGAGAAAGAATGTGCACCAACATCTGGAGCAAGGTGGTGGTGATGTACCCCATATCCAGCAGGGAGAGGATGCAGAAGAAGAAATGCATAGGAGTGTGGATGTTTGTGTCCAGACAGATCAGGATGATGATGAGTCTGTTGCCCAAGATGAAGCCCTGCTAGAGGATTAGAAAGACAGTGAAGAGGATCCAGTGGACGTGGGGTCCCTAGAGAAGCCAGCTAAAATGAATTCAGTAACCAAACATTGATTCTGCCTTGGAGACGTCCCCAGGGTGGGACCTACGAGTTGCTTATTAAATGTCATCTAAACTATGGATTCCTGCCAAGACAGTTCACCCTCATGGCCGAAAGCCTCTGATTCTAATTCTGCTGCTGTGTAATCTTGAACTAGTCACATAGCCTCTCTGAGCCTTAGTCTCCAGTTTTGAAAATGTGACCTCTAAGACTAGCTCAAGGTCTTGTGAATAGTTCTGGCAATGTAGCATGCATGATCTATCAAATAAGAATAGACGCTTTTCTGCCTAAAAAAAGCATCATTAAGTGACGTCATCATTGTTTAAACACATCAGCAGTGCATTTGAACTTAGAAGCCTTGATGAACAAAACTCTTATGAGAGCGAATGAATCAAGAAAAACTATACAATCGAGAGACAAGGTAAATAGGGATACATGTGGGTCAGTCTTCCATCCGAGAGAGCCTTTTCAAGTTATCTCTCCTCAGGCCACATAACATATCCCTTCCTCCACCAACTGACCAAATGAGGTCTGTCAGTAGAGAGCGCTAGAGGCACACGTGAAGTGACTGCAGCAGGAGAGACCTAGTCTCCCTCCTCAGTCACTCAGCTAGAGAACCAGTGGACACTGGGGGCAACCAGGGGCACTTACTCTGTCAACCAACTGGTCACTCAGGCCACAGTCCCCTCCTACCTCCCCTCCCAACCCTCCAGGTGATAAAGAAAAGAATTTTTACCTTGAATTCAGAACACCTGGCTGCTTCTCCCTAGGAAGCAGGCTCAAAGCAGTTCATTAGCATCTTCACTGTTCACATACTATGGGTCTGCAAAAAATAGCTACTAGCTTCTCTCAGCTCTCTCCCCCTCTCTCAGACTTAGAAAAAAACTTAGAAACGCAGTTTAAACTTTTACAATAGTTTGTCTCAATTGACCCTTTTCAAACTTCTGTGGTTTTTTTGCACTAGCCCCAGCCTTGCCACTAAATTTCAAATCGGAACAAGACTCTCAGAGTACAGACTAATTTATTACTAAACAAAGTGGTTTCCTGATTACTGCCAAAAAAAAAAAAAAACTAAATTAACAAAACTCTAATTACTTCAACATTGTTCAAACCTTTCTCAACATTGTCCAAAGTCCTTCCCCCAGACTGACCAAAAACCCTCAGTCTCTTAGTCAAAGCATGTCACCAATGTCCAGTCATTTCAGAGTTCATCTCCACATGCTCAAAGACATCTTCTTTTGGCATGCTCCAGCTCCTCCATGCTCTCTTCTCCTTGTCCTCCTGCAGGTAGTAGAAAGAAACTCCCCAGTACTGGAACCAGCAAAGTTCATTTCTTCTCAAGCCTGGCTTTCCCACAGCTTCTCCCAGACACAAGTTAAACTCAGCAGGACAAACTCCAATACTCCTTAGCTTCCTTTAACACACATGCTCCTAGCCTGGGCCAGCCAAAGGCTGCTAGGCCCCATGGCCAGCATTTGGCCACATGGCCAGGCTCACATAGCTCACATGTACATCCTCCAAAGTCCCTGACCAAATGGCTGAACCCTTCTGTTTGTTTTACCTTCTTATATATTTTTTGCTATTTCTGTTTTCCCTCCTTGTCCAGAAACAGCTCCTGAGTTACCATATTACCTTGTATCTTTCTCAAAGGGTATTTTAATCAAGGCCATTCTCAAATTTAACTTGTCCTTCTTAACATTTGCATTCCTAAAGCAAGAGACAATGGCACCCAGAGCTAGGAACCCCCAATCATTTCAATGAATAGCACTGCCCATATGGGGTCCTGGCTTCATTGGACTTCACTCTTGGAAGCTCCTGTAGTTGGTTCACAGCCCCTGTGGTAACCTTGAGTCAGCTGTGCACAGGTGACAGCCACTACTCAGAAAACCCTGGCTATAGCCTCAAACCACTCACCATGCAGGGCCTGTGAATTAGGCCCCCATAACCAGCATCTCCTGCCTCCTCCCAACAGCAGATTCTTTCTCTGGGAATCAATACTCACTTAAAAATAAAATTGTTTTTAGGCATTCATGGGGCGGGTAGGAGTATCAGAAGCAGAGATAAGGACAGAGGAAATATCTCCCAAATCTTAGTCTCTTCACTTTGTACTCTCCTTCAGCCTTGAGATAGTATCTGCTTTTTTCATCACTTTCTACTGAAATTTAAATTAATAAATAAGTAGACAAAAATTATTTGCATTTTCCTATACCAATACCGGAAAAGAAATTCATAAAGATAGCACTAAAATGAAACGTAAGTTCAAAATGATACTAAATCTACTGAAATGTGTATAAAAAGCATTGAGATGAAATTAAGGAAAGATAAGTATTTAAGGAAAAGGGGAAATTAAAGAAATGGAGAAAAAGGAGGAACATGCTGTATATACCAACAGATAATTGGTGTTGCAAAGATGGGAAGTTGACATACACATTCAGTGCAGTATCAGTCAATCCCTGTTTGTTTTATTCTGTAGATATTTAAACCAGTTGTACGTTTACACAGAAATTTGGAAGAATCTCGGGAAGGAGAGAGGGTAATCAAAGTCTGGCTAATTAGGACTTAGCAAATAAAGTGTGAAATTGGCAGAACAACTATATCCATGGAACAGAAATAGTCCAGGAGAGACCTCTGAATATTTAGCCAAGTGACACCTAGTAAAAGAGTTCTTACAAGGAATGGGGGAAAGATGCTCTCTTCAATGTTCTGATGAATTATATATATTCATAGAAATAAAGTTTTTTCATTCCACCTCACACAGTACACAGAACTCCATGCCAGACAGATGTTGGTTTCAATGGTAGCTGGTGAAGATTAAACAGAATGTTTAGCTTGAACAGAAAAATACCTACATCCCTTCGGGATAGGTCATGATTTCTTAAATACGATGCCAACTCGAATCCATGTGATTGGAGACATCACTTATATTAAAAATCAGTATTTTCATGATCCTATCAGTCCTGAAGTTTCCTTTTCACTCACAATTCCAGGGTCCTTAGTGAGCAGGAGGAAGGGTCCTAATCCTCACAGTGCCAAAGCTGAATGTCCCCCAAGACAACTGCCATTATTCTTTAGGGACAAGCCTAACTAGAGTTGGAGAGTCTAAATTCAGATGACATTATTACCTTCTCAGTGTCTAGGACCTTGAACATAGCATGACACTGAGACTATCCTCAAACACAACTGAAGAAATAAATGAAAGAACAACAATCCAGGAAGAAGTAAGAGTGGAAGGGACTCTTACTTTCATGTGGTTGGGGTGAGGGAAAAACACTAAGCCTTGAGAGGGTGCAAAAGGAGTGTTGGATGCAGGCACAGGAAGGGACCCAGGGTCCAGGGGAGCTGGCTTCTTACCACTGGTGTTCTCCACAGAGCCCAAGATGCACCCTGAGCCGAAATGCCAGACCATCTCACCTCAGATATCCACAGATACAAAAGAGAGAGAAGCTGGTACTTGCTCTTAAGGGAAAAGAACTCAACAGGAAGCACCCCAGGAAACAGAAGCCAGCAAGCAATAAGCAATGAGTTTACAGCAAGATGTGAAGACTCTGAGAGGGGGAAGTGGAAGCCCCTGCCTTTTCTCCATCTTGCAACTCCTCTGAGTCTGCCAGGCTAGCCCTGCCCCCTGGCAGATTCTGGGGTACAGACAGAGGGAACCTCAGTCATCCCTAGCTCCTCCTCAGGCTCCACATGAGGCTTTATAGTCCTGTCTCTCATCCAGTACTCCCAAAAGAACTGGGGAATGGACACCCCTCTGACACCTGCTCCCACTGTCTCTATCCCCGGTGGGGATGCCAGATGAAGTCCTTGACCACTGTCAACAAGAATCCCACAAGAAACATAACTCTTAGGACAGAGCAGGTGCAACCACACCTGTGTGGTATGGGCGTGGGGAACTTATATCCTTGTCCTGATTTTGGGGGTCATGATCATCCCTGGAGGAAAGTACGGTGCATGGTCAATATGTGAAAATATCAAGAGTGAAGGCACTTTCTGATTCCATCCTACCTCCCAACTCTGCTCTTATTGATAACCATGACAGGGAAAACCCATTTGACTTCCTATCCAGATCATGTACTGGGTGAGTAACTTGGCCCCCTTGAAGACATATAAGAGCTGCTGATGGAGCATCAATCCTAAACTAGGTCATGAGCCAGTCCAGCTGAGAGCATCTGGAAAGGAAGTGGTATCATGAGCCCTATGTTATAAAAGGGGAAGTCAAGGCCATGAAGTGAGGGACTGCCAGGGGTTTACACGTTTTAGGTGAAGAATCAGTCTTTCAATCAGAATTCATCAGTTGTAGAGCCTGTTCTCTTAACATCCCTCTTATTCTGCCTGGGTTTCTCCTCTATAAAAATCTCTCAATTTCCACAGTCTTCTCACTTGCTTGGAGAGTTAAATGCAACCAAGTGTTGAGAGCCCTGACACTTGTGCAGCCATGCCAGCTCCAGGCCCAGCTCCCACCTCAGCTCCTCATCTACTCTGAAAAGGAGGTGGGGCTCCTGGTGCCCTCTTGTCAGGCATGGACCACTGGCACCAATTCTGACTCCTCAGAAGTATTGTGACTGGCTGTTAAACCAGACTAAAGTTATAGCATCTGCATTGACTCAATGACTTAAAAGTTAAAAAAAAAAGGAGCCTTGATCATATTAGTCAAGTTAAGTCAGAGAAAAACAAAGACATGATAATCTCCTGCTAAAATGGGATCTGAAAACATCAGACTCCAAACATGAGAGCCAGTTTGACAACAAGGCCTGAGGGGACTCCAAGACCAGGGGAGATGCCAGTCAAAAGGAAAAGTCCCTGGTTACAGGGTGAAATTGAGGGGATGTGAGCACCCATGATCACCACCCTCAATAGCACTGTGTGTGGACACCCCTGCTCTAAAGGGCAGCTTCCCATCCTCACCTCCACACAGGCATGCCCCTTGTGAGAAAGGGCCAAACTGCAAACCTGCCAGAGAAACACCACACGATACGTAGCTATCAATCAGCACATGATACGTGATACTTATGTGTCAGAAGTTACCAGCTGAGACTGGACTAGGCTCATGCTGTGAAATGAGGAAAACTTCTTTTCACTATCTCATCTGGCTTCAGAACACTGAAGACAGGATTGGCATGATGGATGTCCAGGAGCAAAGACCTGCTTTCCATTCGTCCAGTGCTTACCTTAAGGAACATTCCTTAGAAGTTACCAATAAATGTAACTTCTGTTCATGTAAATCCCCTGCCTGCCATTATCTCATCAAAACTACTGTTTTACCCAATGTTATTGTCCCCTAGCCATTAGTCTTCCCTAGTTAATTAGTCGTAAAACATTATCTGAGCCACCTTTGTCTCTCTTACCTAGACCCTATAAAAGGCTTAGGAATTTACCTTAAAGTTTCTACCAGCCATTCTTCTCACACCCTGCACTCTTTGACTGTGTCAATCTCTCATGTTCATCCTTTCTTGCAACTCTGTGCCCAGCTCTTTATCTTCTGGTGCCCGAACAGGGATATCTATTTTTGTTTCCTTGCCTGTCTTCTCTTATATTCCTTTCAGATGCCAACTAGTCCCTCTGGCCCACTAAACTAGCTCCACAGCCATCGGAAGCTGATCCGGGTCCTTCGGACTTAGTGGCCATATGCTAGCGTGGGAGAGGTGTAATTTTATCAAAATTTAACATTGGATCTAGTTGGTAAACTCACTTTTATCTCCATCTATCACTCTATAGGAGATTGAACCAAAGGCAGGTGAAGCCATAGCCATCAGTGAATGGTAAGTAAGAGAAGAGCCAAGTAATCCGGGAAGCACGCATACACCTGGGACTATAAGTATGGAACTTCATAGAGAGAGAAAGGTTAGTGTGGAAATGACTAGGGGAGACCATTTTGTTAAAGTAATAAGGTAGGTGTTAAATGCCAGTGGAGATGAAGATTTGGTAGAAGTAATACGGCAGGTATTAAAAGCTCATGGGGGATGAGCATTTTGTAGCAAATACAGTAGATGTTAAATGCCCAGTGACCTATGTATTCCAAAACAAAAATATAAAAAAAATAGGCTACGATTTTTCTTAGCATGTTACCCTGAACTAGGGAAACATGGCCTAATAAACTCTGGTGTCTGGGAGAGTGTAAGAGATCACCCAGAGCTAACAGTTTCTCTTTCCAGTATCAAGCTGGTTTTGAAAACCTTGCCAGAAAGGTTCTAAAAATCCAGGGTCAGGAAAACGTTACATAAGATAATCTTATCAAATCAACAATACCTAAAATGGTTAAAAACTTACCATAACAGCTACAACCAAAAATCAACAAAAAATATGAATGGTGATCTTAATGTAACAATGAAAAAAATGGTATCTAACATAGCTGAGTAAAATAATCTTACCAAAAAAGCCTCTAAAATATCAAGTCCATTCTAACCAAAAAAGACAGCCTGCTGGTAATACATGTCAGTGCATTCCAAGTGAGTGTAAAACACAAAAACAACTTCAAAATTCTAAGTTTCATACAATCTTGTGATAAAAGTATATAGAACACTAAAACAAAAAAATCCAAGATAAAAAAGCCAAAAATGCTTTAATTTGCACTCTGGTTTAAGATAGCAGTAGTTCTTAGATAAAATCAGTTTTTAAAAATTACAAAAATAAATAGCATTGATGCGTGTATGAAAGTAACCCAAAATGTCAACATGCCAACTCTGAAGTCAAAAAATTCTACCTGTAAAATACGTTCATGACTTTTACAGCCCGCTGTACTACAAAGGGTTAACTCTTAAGGCTAATGGTCACAACCTCAGCAGCAGCTGTGCAGCACCCCCTTCCCCAAGTTTTAAAGTTTATTTTCCCTGAGGGCAGGCAGCTCACAGCTGTCCCCTCCCACAGTGTTGCTCTTAAATGTTCCAGACAGCTGAGCACAACTCTTCCCTGTAAAATTGGTTTTAAACTAAAAATCCCACCACAAAGTTTTAACATCTCTTAAAAACTGCTACAAATTATTCAAATAAAAAATCTAGCTTAGTTCCCTCAAGACACTGTAATTCAGTCACTGACAAAAACATTAAATTCAAAAATTAATACTCCATCTTAACTTAAGTATCTCTAGTTTTCAAAATGACATTAAGTTAACAATAACACCCCCTGCTGGGCAAGACAAAAACAAAATGCAAAATAAAACCAGTAAAGATGCTTTCTAAGTAAAACAGCTTCAACAAAGACCTCTTAAAAAGTTAACCATTCAAAAAATAACTTTTAAAGGCCTGTGAGCATCACAATGATCTGTTAAAAAATGTCCCTAAACAATTTTTAACATAAAAATTCCTCTAAAAAAGCTAAATCAACTAACTGTAGTTATCTTTCATAAATTCTAAACAAAAATAAATTCTAGCACCAACTTTTAATAAAAGTCATTAAAAGGTCAGAACTCAAAAACAAAGCAAAGCCAGTTGGACAGTCATCTTGTTTTAGTTACCATAATTATAAAAAGCAAAAGGCAAAAAATCTTAAAAGTTTTAAAACATAAAAGTCATTTTTTAAATGATATAACAATAAAATCTTAAATTTTAACCTAAGTCATCAAATCTACTTGTTTTGATAGAGGGCTACTACCCCCCTGGGTGTCATTGTCTCCTGTTTAAGATGACAGATTTTAAGGAAGATATGCTAAAATGTGAGCATGACCTTGATTAGAATTTCCTTTCAGAAAGATACAGGAGAGGAAGAAATAAGACAGGTTTTTTCTTTGTAATGTGACAATTCAGGAGCTATTTCTGGAAGGCAGGAAAACAGAAATAAAGATCTATAAAGAGGGTTGGAAGAAAGAGAAGGATTCAGGTTTTGGATTCTGCCATTTTGTGGGAGGATGATGTGAGCCTTGTGAGCTTGGCCATGTGGCCAAGGCTGGGGCCAGCAGCCTTTGGCTGGACCAGGCTAGGAGTGTGTCTGTTAAAGGAAATTGAGGAGTTTAGAGATTTAAACTCCATGTTGGAGTTTGTCTTGCTGAGTTTGACTTGTGTCTGGGGGAGGCCATGCGAAAGTCAGGCCTGAAAAGATAATGAACTTTGCTGGTTACAGTACTAGGGAGCTTCTTTCTACTACCTGGAGGAGGCAAGGAGAAGACAGCATGGAGGAGCTGGAGCATGCCAAAGGAGGACGCCAAAGGAAGATGTCTTCAAGCACCTGGAGATGAACTGAGTGCTGATGTTGGTGAGTTGATCAGGACTGAAAGACAGGATTTTTAAACGATCTGGGAAAGGACTTTGGAAAATGTTGAGGAAGGTTTTGGACAATGTTAAAGTAATTTGAAGTTTTACCTACATGTTTCTTTTTGCAGTAATTAGGAAATCACTTTGTTAGTAATAAATTAGTCTGCATTCTGAGAGTCTTGCTTTGGCTTGGGATTTTGGTGAGAAGGCTGGGGACGGTGGAAAGAACCCACGGAAATCTAAAAGAGGGAAACTTGAGGCAAACTAGCCTGAAGGTTAAACTGTGTTTCTAAGTTTTTCTTTTTCAGGCCTGAGAGAGGGGGAGAGAACTGAGAAAAGCTGGTAGCTGATTTTTGCATACCAATAGTAGGTGAACAGAGAAAATGCTAATTGACTGCTTGGAGCCTGCTTCCTGGGGAAAAGCAGGCAGAGGTGTTCAAAGTTCTAGTCCAAAAGTCTTTTCTTTTTTTCGTCTCACCTGGTTTCAGTGTCTTTAGCTGTTTACCTATTAACATTAGTTTAAAAAATAAAATATAATACAAATAAAAATAAATAAATAATTCTTTGGTAATAATATCAACTTATTAAAAGGTAAACATTAACAAAAGTTAAATATACTTTCATACATCATCTATTTTTCTGAGTTAACTTAATCTAAATTATGTTAAACAAATGTGGGGAAGTAGGCCTTGGTAAAAAAAAATGTTTTGATATTATTTTAGGTTTGCCTATCCTTTTGAAAGTTCAAAAAAAAATAAAGTACATAATGTAAGTTAAAGTAAACCAATCTCTAATCATTAGCCATTAAGTTCATTAGATAAAGGTCCACAAGACAAGCCCCATGGAAATTCATTTAAAATAAATAATGATGATGATGATCATGATGATGATGATGATGATGACAACAATAATAATAATAGGGAGCAAAAAGACAAACCAGCTTCTATGTGATATAAAGGGGCCCTCTGACCAAATAATGCTCTGGTTCAGCTCATGTCATAACACAGAAGAAAAGTTCTGTTTGTATTATTACAAATAATGGAAAACAATGAATCCTGTTCTGATGGGTTAAGCCTTGCTAAAATCCAAAAACGGATGAGAGGGTCCAAAATCAACCAAACACAAAAATCTGTGTTCATAGACCCAACAGCAGCCACTGTTTCAGCCGTCTCTTGCTGCCCTGAGGTCCCCACCGCTAACCATGCTGATGACCTAAGGCATAGCTGCCCCAAAACTGGCTGAGAAAAAACGCTAACTGCAACCTAAAATAAATATATTACAAAAAAAATTGGATTCTATGTATTAAAAAACATTTGCTTTTCTATGATGTCATTGTAATTTTACTAGCAGTTGTGTTAACCATACTATAGATCATAAATTTAAGTACTCTTTACACCATATTGCATTTGCAAAACCCCACAACATGTTTACAAAGCAAAGACCAAAAATTATATCTCATTTAATTGTTTTAAGGTTGTCTGCCCTTGAAGTTACTCCATTTGTTTGGGGTATATCTTTTAAATTTGGGGGGTTTATTTAATTTCTAAGCTGTAAATAGCTAAATGTTGATTGTTTCTTTAGGTGAACCAAAGGGGGGAGATGTCAGAGGCTGCCAGATGAGACCAGACTAGGCTCATGCTGTGAAATGAGGAAAACTTCATTTCACTATCTTCTCTGGCTTCAGAACACTGAAGACAGATGTCCAGAGAGCAAAGAGCAGCATCTCCATTCCTCCAATGCTTACCTTAAGGAACATTCCTTAGAAGTGACCAACAATTGGGTAAATCCCCTGCCTGCCATTATCTCATCAAAACTAATGTTTTACCCAGTGTTATTGTACCCTAGCCATCAGTCTTCCCTAGTTAATTAGTTGTAAAACATTCCCTTAGACACTTTTTTTACTCCTTGCCTAGACCCTATAAAAGGCCTAGTAATTTACTTTAAATTTGCTACCATCCATGCCTCTGATAGCCCACAGTGTTTGTGTAAATCTCTCTCATTTATCCTTTCTTGAAACTCTGCGCCCGGCTCTTTACACTTATGGCATCATTTATGTTAATTATACCTCAATAATTTGGGGGATGAGAGGCACACACCTGTAATCCCAGCGCTGGGAGGCCTTGGCCAGGGATTGCTTGAATCCGCAGATTCGAGACTACCCTGGGTCGCATAGCCAGAGCTAGTATCAAAAGAAAATAGCTGGGCACAATGGCAGGTGCCTGTAATCCCAGCTCCCTGGAGGCTGAGGCTAGGGATTAGCTGAGTCTGTGGGTTCAGGACTGCCCTAGGCAACCAGCGAGACCTGGTCTCCTAAATAAATAAAATAAAAAAAAAATACTTGGGTGATGTAAAATGAAATATCATTTTAGAAGTTTAAAAAGCAAAAAAAAAAAAAAAAAAGTTCAAAATTCCTTCATCCTACTTACCCCTAAATATAGGCTCTATGACTTGTGTTTCAGAGGCATCACACATCTGGTCTTGTGTGAGGAATCCCAGGCTCTGTGAGGGACAGTTGGGGGTGGAGGAACTGTGGCCCCAGGAATCCACTGCTCTTACACAGACTCAAGTACAGTCTTAGAGGAACGACCTGTTGGAGTCTTCCTCTGTAGTCTACATGTCCCCTCCCTCAAATACTTGCAGCAATGGGCCCAGATATTCAGGTGGGAGCTTGGGCACTTAACTCAGAACAGGTCAAAACTCGCATTATCTGGCCGTGCTCCTTTCTCTACAACCTTCAGCTCATTAGTCTCGATGTACACTCTCCTATAGGATCTTAATCTCCTAGTGGCAAAGAAGGTTAGAAAGTTGACAAAACCTCAAACACAGAGAACAAAAGAGACTTTGTAAAGAAAAGTTGTGAATATGTCAACTTTGACTAGCTGACTGTTCACCAGGACACTAGGCTTGTATGTGAGAAAAACGGTCCTTGTTCGGTGTGGAAATTCCATCCCCTTTCCCTTGTGTTACTCATCACATTTAGTGATTGTCACTCTGTGGGGAACAGGGAAAGGCAATATCTAAAGACATTTTGGGTTTTCATGTCTTAGAGAGGTGGGGGTGAGGGTTGCTACTGGCAACAAATAAGTAGAGTCCAGGGATATTGCTTAACAGCCTCCAATGTCCAGGACAACCCGCTACAACAGACTAGCCCACTCCAAAATGTTAGCCAACCTGAAAATCCCTGTACTAGGTGAACAAATAAAAGTGGAAGGAAAAAGGAGGTCTGGAAACTCTTCCCCTAAGGGGGAGATAGTTATCTCTCATCAAAGAGAGGCTGAAAATGTATAGAGGGGGGGGAACTGTCTGAAACAGGGGACTGTTCACCAAGGTCAGGCTTGAGGTTTCCTTCTTGTGAGAAGTAGGTGAACTGAATGTGACTCTGTCTCCTGCCCCAAGTGAAGCTATGTCAGAGGCGCTTGGGAGCAGGGCCTGGTGTCAGCCTTATTGACAAATGTGACCATGAAGAGTAAGAAGGGGGGGTGGTAGCCTCCAGGGGCCTGTAGCCCTGACACTCCTGGGAGGTGTGGCCTCTCCCCTTTAGCTCTTTTTCTCAGGCTGCCATTTCTGGGTTCTGAAGTCACTGAAGCAAGACGGCAGGCCCAGAGGAGGATGCAGCTCTGTGGTCAGCTGGGGACAACTTTTGATGTCACTGTCATAGGACATTCCCTGCTGGACAACCCCAGTCTGCACCAGCCCAGCCACCTGGCTTCTGTCTGGGACCTCCTGGAAGAGAGGCTTTGCTTTTCCTTACCAGGGGCCTGGTTATCCAGCTCTGGCTTGGCCACCAATGCTCTCTTCCACTTTGTCCTTGTTATCTGTGCTCCGCACAGCTAGAGAAAACGGATGGGGAACAGGAATCTGTTCCAGATAGGGAAGTCAGGGAAGGTCTCCTTGAAAAGGTGACATATGAACTGAGACATGAAAGATGCAAAGACACCAGGAGTGAGAAGATCTAGGGCCTTTTGGGCAGCTGCAATAGGAAAAGCTAGAAAATGTTTGGCTTCTTCTGGAACTTTCAGGAAGCATGTGGGGTGTGTGTGTGTAGGGAGTAAAAAGGGGTGACTCCAGATGAGGCTAGAGAGGCAGGTAGAGGCTGGATCCTGCAAAAGTTCAGGCTTCATTTTAGGTGGGTTGGGAAGTAGCTGGGCTCACTATTGCCTCTAAGTTGTGTCCAGACTGGAAGCTGGAGTAGAGTCCAGGTGGGAGATGACTGAGTGGGATCAGGAGAGGGCAGCAGAGGGAGGAGGGGTGGACTGGACATATTTTTGGAAATGGATCAGACATTATTTTGATATATATTGATGATTTGGATATAGGAATTAAGGGGAGAGAAGAATCAGAGGATATTTATGCTTCTACATTAGCATCTGGGTGGATTTGGTACTGTTTATAGAGAGATGGAAAACGGGGTGGGGGGAGTTAGGAATGCAACTTTAGATGAACCAAGATCCTCCATCAGCTGCTCTCTGTCCAGGGAGGGAGAATGACAGGTGTGTCAAAAGGAAAGGCAAGCCTGGGGTGGATACTTAACTCTCACCTGACTATCAGGAGCCTTCCTCCAGTTGATCTCCCCTCTTTGCTTTCATCCTGTTTGCCTCCCAGAACAAACAATTAAGCCCCTCTCCTGCTTAAGATCTAGGTGACTTTCCATTCCGTATCATACGAAGTCTAAACAGGAGGCCTTTCATAGGGGCTATTCAATGTTCCAGACAGAACATACTGAACCTGAGAGCCCTGTTCTCAGGCGGCCTGCTCGCTGGCTGAGTACACATCGCCCCCTGGTGGCAGAATGCGCAACAGCCTCGCTTTCAGAGGGCCCAAGGCCAGCACACCCAGGGGCCAGAGGTAGAGGGAATCTCAAAGCCTTTTGCTTTTGCAAATTGACCCCAGGTTGGGCCACAGCCTTTCCTGAACATCCTGTGCCTATGGGGCTGAGCACAGCCTGGAAGCAGGGAGGACCTGGGAGGAGAGCTCCTTACTGGGCCCCCAGAAGCTCCAGGAACTCTCTGGGAAATACAGCGGGAGTAGGTGGGAGAGGCCAGGTGAAGCAAACGGAGTCTCACCTCCTAAATCTGTTCCTTCATCACCTGAACTCATTCTCCCTGGGTTCTATTTGCCTCTTCAGCTCCTTTATTTTGTAGCAGAGCACAAATAAATGTTTTCAGTTCCTGATCTTTTTCAGATCATAGATTCGCTTTTCCTGTGGGTGAGATGATAGGGAAAGGGAGAGAGAGATCAGGAGCCCCTGGTAACTGGCCTCTCTTGGCGAAGGGTGTAAGTCCTGAACCTTGCTGATGGAAGCAGCCACAGGAGTTTCTCCTTGCGGATCCCTCCAGGTTCTGCACTGAGCTCTTGTTCAGGGACCAGGGCTCCTTCACACACAGGCTCTGGAATCACCTCTCAGGCCCTTGGGCTGTTCTGCCACATGACCTGGCTGCTTCTCCATCCAGAGGCAGGATCTATTTCCCGTCTTTACCTCACGTTGGGCTTGAGGATCACCTGTCACCTAAAGGATGCAGGTCAGGTGACATTTTGTGGTGTCCCAGACTAGCTCGGAAAAGGCCTAACAGCTTCCAACTGGTTGTCTTAGAAACCTGGCCTGGGGGAGGCCACCTGTTATGGAGGAAGCCCTTTGACTCCAAGCCCTCCATGCTGGACAGTGTGTTAGGGGCTCAGGCTGACAGGCCTGGTGAGGTCCCACCAGCGGCCAGACTTTGAATGAAGAAGCCACCTTGGATGCTGGTCTCCCAGCCCCTAGCTATTCAAATCACCCCCAAGCTGAGTTTCAACTGGGCCCCACATTGGGGACAAAGCAAGCCACCCCATTTTACACTGTGAAGACTCCAGACCCACAGACTCTGGGAGGATAATAAAACGATGCTTTTCACCACCAAGTTGTGGGTAATCTGTTGCATGGCAATAGGATAAAAGCTCAGCAAACAGGCACTAAATGAAGACCTTTCATCAAGTGTTGAGATTTCAAATAAAATATGATGCAGGCCGTACCCTTAAGGAGAAAACGCCAGCTGGGAAAGCAGCCATGTCAATAATGGTAACCTCAGAGTGTGAGAGGTGTCATCAGAAGTGCAGGAGGCACTGCGGGTGCTGAGAAAAGCTGAGCTGCGTGTGAAGGGGTGGCTTTTAAGGGAATGGAGAAAGTCGGCAGGGCATAGGGGGACCCTATGGTCCACAAAGATGGGAAATATTTACTATGTAGCTCTTCATAGAAGAAAGTTTGCATACTCCTGCCTTATGCAACGGGACCTACAAAAGAATTCTCCAGGGGAGAATGACCTAATAGCACAGTATAGGGGCAGGAGCAGGTAGGAGGTAGGAAGGAAGACCATTTCCCACAGGAGGCTGATGTAGATGTATGTAGATATCTTAGCCTCTTATTTCTTAGCCCCTTTCTTTGCAAATATGAATAAGATTTGGACCCAGATCATATCAACTCTTGCCTACAGAAATTACTGCACACACTGTCCCATTTATCCTTATCAGATTACCTGAGAGGACCCAATTCACAGATGAGAAAAAAAAGCTGAGAGCAGTTGCCCAAATGTCTACAGCCCTGGAAATAGGGGCTTGTGCAGGAATCCAGCCAGCTAGGGGGACGCCCATGTTCTCAGTCACCTAAGAGTGGAGCCTGTTAGTGCAGTGTGGCAGGTAGGATGGAGAGCAGGGCACCGAGCCTGGCCCTGCTCAGGAGGGTAAGGGAAAATACTGGGTACTGAGCTGGATGCCTCACAAAAGGTGATATGTCTGTGTTCTCAGGCTTTTGTGAGGAAGGCATCCTGAGAAGTGATACCAGCTTCCTGACATATCATTGGTAATGGAGCCACCCACAAGGGAGTTCCCCTCTGATTATGTGGGTAATGTGTAGGGAACGGGGTGAGGTTGAGCTGCCTGGAGCAGTGAGTATAGGAGTCTTGCAGCCATAAGACCCAGGCTCTAATGCCATCTCTGTCACCTATAAACTGGATGACCTTGGACAAGATACTTAACGTCTATAACTCAATTTACGTATAACTGTATTGTGTAGTCAGTGCACAGAGCTGTATAACTGGGTTGCTTGTGACCTCCTGGGCTGTTGGGAGAACTGAATGGTTGGTATGTGTTCACAGCAACTGGCCCAGCACGAAACACATAGTAGGCACTTTGCTGACTGCTTATGCCCCATTAGGATAAATAGATATGTTCTTACCTTCCGGAACGTTGTGCTCTAGCGTGGGTCTATCTAGGCAGTGGGAGAGGGCAAAACAGCCTTCACCTAATCCTGAATCATCTCGTCTCTTTCCTGGATCTCCCGCTTGAGGCTGAGGATGTCCTTCTCAGGGACTTAATGACTCCTTGCAGCTTCACCTGCTCTCCCTTCAGGGCCTCCTTGTCACTGGTTCGCTCTTCAATCTCCATCTGCAGGCTGCTGAACTACACAACAACAACACCGAAAGCACCAGTGTCACCTTGATCTCATGTTTGCTCGTATCAGCATTGGAGACAAAGAGGAAGGCCAGCGGCTAGCTAGGAAGCAGGCTTTATTAGGAAACACCCTGTGAGGGGCCAGACTGGCAGTCCCCTCAGTCAGAAACTGGGGATCGGCTCATGGGGCAGTTGGCTAGTCTATGCATTTATCTGTTTTTTTCCTCTTTGGTGAGGCAAATTTGAACAGAGTTGAGCCCAGTTTTCAAACATCATGTCACCGCCCCCAGCGATGGTACTTGCAACCTGGGGGAATAGAAATTAAGGTCATTGTATGAAGGAAGCAGATGTTCTGCCTCTCACATTTGGTGGCAATAAGAAAGGGAGGTCATGCCCCAGATACTCCCCAGACTCCTCCAGACAGAAAGGGGGTTAGGGAGACGTAAGAGGAATTCGGGTTTGTTTGGAGAGGGATTGTCCTTTTACTCCCAACTGTGACTGAAAGAGCGCCCACCTGCATCTGGCACAGTGCAGAATGACAGTGCAGGAAAGCCAAGTGTCTGGCACAGTATTCTGTCTGGTAAGTTCCAGTCCCATCCCCACAGGTGAGGAGGAAATGTCTGCATCAACAGGCTCCAGAGAATTGCCACTTGAGTGGACCTGGCTTTTCCGTGACCACACCAAGCTGGATCCAAGTGTTGGGATCCAAGCCCCATCAAGGTCATAGAGATTGGGCTCGACCTCTGAGCTACCTTAGCTATGCTGAAGAAGGGAAGACTTGATTGCCCTGTGGATTTACCTGTTGCATGGTTTCTAAGATGGAGGTGCCTGAGCTTGCCTTGAACTTGGCCTCATAAAGGCTAGACATTTTTGGGAAACTGGCAATTCTACCAAGGCTATTGGAGTGAATCCCTCCTCATGTGACCAGTGATCAAAAACATCGGCCCTACCTTGAAACTAAGCACTCTGCACCTTCACTCCTCCTCCCACCTACTCAGAACAGGCAACCCCAGCTGCTTGCACCTGGAACCTGGGACCACCTCCAGGGAAGTCTCTCAGTAATCAAGACCTCATGTCCTTTTATTAGAAGTTTAGTTCTAAAAGCTGACTAATTTTCACTCGCCATGGGAAGGGTGCCTCAGTGTCACTGTGAACCTCAGTAACCTGTGAAAAGGGCTTAGAGGTAGAGTCCCGCCTGTCTCCCCTTCAGAGGGCGTGGTGAGGGTCTGTCTGCCTATGGGTGCAGAGAGCCCGATGCTAGGAGATGAGGATATCCAGGCAGGTCTCCAGAGACCGGCTGACACGACAGTGGTGAGGACAGTGACCCTGTGTCTGTGCACCTGCTGCGGTGCTGCAGAACGGCCCAGCCAGCCATCTGGTCTCTCAGGAGCCCAGTACCTTCTTTCTCATGATGTAGTTTCCCCTTTGAGTAACAGCTTTGGTTCCTTTTCGTGCAGAAGCTTTTTCTCCTACTTGATTTTGATATCCTGAAGTTCTCGGTCTTCAGTTTTTTCAATCTGTTTCTTGGTTTCCTGAAACTCCCTCAGCTTCTGCCTGACGTCTTCAGTGCCTGCTCAGAGAACGTTGATCTGCATTTGGGGAGAAGGGCCCAGGGACGCCTCTGGGCTGAGGGGGAGAAGTGCCCACATGGAACTCTCATGCGGAGGGGAAGACCTGCATTCTTATAGGGATGGAGTCTAAGGTCTTGGCCTTTCCACTTCTTTTCTCCTGTCCCTCCATCTGTCCTTTTCCTGCCATTAGGCTCCATAATACCAACAACTGCCTTGCCAGCACCCCCAAACCCTGTTTCACCTCCGGCTTTCTTCACAATGACGCTCAGTGTCTGCTCACCGGATTGTCACTCAAGCAGCAATCATGGACCAGAACTCTGTCTGGAGGAGTCTAGGGAGTTCCTGGGGCATGACCCCCCTTTCTTATTGCCACCAAATGTGAGAGGGAGAACATCTGCTTCCTTCTTACAGTGGCCTTAACTTATGTTCCCCCAGGTTGCATGCACCATCCCTGGGGGCTGTGACATGATGTTTGAAAACTGGCTCAACTCTGTTCAAGCTTCTCCCTTTGTCCAACACGGCACCAGACAGTCCCTTGCCACATAGAAGTCTGGAATTCCCCTCCATCTTATCGTGGAGGGATCTCTAGGTCCCTGCAATAGCTTGGGAGATGTTTCTAAAATGTGAAGAAAGCCCCAATCAATGGAAGCAACTGAGGAAAGCTTTCCTTAATATCTTACTGACTCAAATAGAAAAAACCGCCGTGTAATCACTGTGGCTGCTGGTGATCCTAGGAAGAAACCTATCTCTCTCCCCTCTGGGTAGATTCATGCCAAAAGCCACTGCTCAGATCAGTTTACTTGAGGTCAGCCAGCATTTCTGGAGCATCAAGTGTGTGCTGGAGTGCCGGGTTGCTGAGAATCAGTAATGGGTGAGAAACAGCCCCATCCCTTAGAGTGCGTGGGAGGAAGAGAATTAAATGCATGGTCATTGCCTCAGCCAGAGGGAGAAGGAGGTCTGGGGAGGGGAGCCACTGATGCAGAGGCTCAGATGCTGTATGGGCCCTCTGCTACTCCTTGTTGTTCGATCTGAGGGCGTTGGCCGGAAGAGTTGGGAATGAGGCTTCGGTGGAGCCAGGTCAGAGAGGCTTTGAGAAGCTCTGAGGAGGAACATTCTGTGCACAGCACAAGCTATGAAACCTGAGGAGCTGTAGGGCTCAAGGCTGGGGTGGGAGATGGGGTTCTCCAGCACCCACTACCACCAGGCACTCAACCAGCTGCTGCCAGCTCCACCTCTTTCCACATTTCTCCTGACTCTGGTCACCCTCCTGTCTCCCCTGATACTTTGGGATGCCCATTTGCAGGCTTCCTGGTCATCACTGGTGCTAAATATAGGGATCCTAGACTATGTTCTGATGTTTTGACCGATATCTCACCCCTGCTTTAGCCCCTACTTTTAGGCCCTCCCCTGGAAGTTACTATCTCCAAAGTTCCACAATGCAGGCCCCTGCTCTCTCTCTCTCTCTCTCTCTCTCTCTCTCTCTCTTTCTCTCTCTCTCTTTCTCTCTCTCACACCCCACCAGGCAGCCATGCCAGTCCCCCACTTCACCATGGCCCTTTGTCCTGTGTTGACTCCTCCACTCACTTCCGGGCTCTTGTTTCTTTCCTTACCTGAAGTGTGGCAACCAGCACACCTTTATTTTCTGTGGAGTTGCCCATTGATACCACGTATCCGGGTGTTCCTATCTTCCTCACTTGCACACCCACTCGATGAGCCCTGCTGGGGAAAGCGCACAGCCAGGTGGGTGATACCTTCAGAATTCACTGGGCCCTCAGCTCAGCACCTGCCTTCCCTCTCCTGGCAACTCCCTGCCAAATTCACCCCTTTCCTTCATGACTCTCCTGCCTCTCGTTCCCCTCAATGTCACCACCACATTCCCAGAAGGAGGCCTCATTCAATCCTCTTCCTTGCAAAGAATAGTTATCCAGGTGATCCAACTGCCTGGACAGCTATGACTTGGCTCTGCCCTCCTCTCCTGCATTGCTCTGTCTTCCGGATTATTGCATCTCCATTCCTTCTGGAGCTCATTAGCTACAGCAGGCCCTTCCTGGCCACCTTGCAGAAGCAGGTGCCCTGTGTTCATATTTCCTGAGGCTCCAGCCTCTCTGAGGAAGGACCCATGAGCTGGTTTCCCGTAGGCCACTGAGAACCAGGCCCCATATTTATTGCCTTGAACACTGGGCACTCAGGCTGGTGAACCGTGACGTGCCATCTGTAGCTGTCAAATCAGTGGAGGAATGATTTTATCTTGCAAGATGAAATTAGAAGTGGCTAAAGGATTTCAGACACCCACCTTCCCTATCATCCTGGGTTTGTGTTCCTCTCCTGGCCCTGTAGACTTCTAGAAAGGTCACCTCAGTGCTTAAGCCTGAAGGTACAGTTAGGACACAAGAGATGTGAACTTTGTCTACCCAAGGAGTTTTCTCTCAGGCTGAGCCTCCACAGCTCGGGGAGTCCCTGCTCCAAAGGGAAATGCATGTGGGAACCACACAAACATGGCTGACTGAAACACAGCCTGAGAGGAAGCTGTGGAGGGAGGCAGCCAGGTTCTTGGGGCTGCTCTGAAGGCCAAGTCTGGCACTGTTGGAAGGGGATGTGCCTGGGCCTCTGTGAGTACATCTACCAGAAGGGTGGTTTTCTCCTGCAGTTTGGCCTCATGAAACTCAGTCAGCTCTTTCAGGGCCTGGTTCTTGGTCCCCTCATTATCCCAAAGCTTTTCATACTCCTCCTCCATTCTCTGGTACTTGAGCTGCAATTCCTGGTATTTCTCATATTCTAACAGCAACTTTTGGTTGTTGCAACATTCTGGAGGGAAGCAAGGAAATTATTTCTGGGGGACAGCAGCACCAACCTCGGGACACCCAGGAGCTTGGGTGCTTTTCTACCCCCTCCAGCACCTGCTAGAACATCTGCCTCCAACCTGACCAAATTCCTCATCTCTCCCCTGTCTCGCATTCTTCAGGTAAACTACACCCTTCCAAACTTTGCCTTCCAGGCAGAAAGGTTTTCAGGAAGGTACAAAGGATGTTTGGGGGTTCAGGGGCATGAAAAGATGTCCTGGGTGTGCAAGTAGGTGCTATGACACCTATATTACAGAAGAGTACATCGAGGCTGGGGGAGGCACTGGGGACTGAGTCTGGAGGCCCAAGGAGTCTACCAAGCAAATAAACCTGCACCTTTCCAAATCCCCTGCTGACAAGCAGTAGGTGTTTAATATGTGTTTAATGAAGGCCTAACTACATAGCAGTAAAAACCATGGAGAGTTACAGGGGACACATGTAGCCTGCTGATAAAAAAAACCTGGGCTGGAGATACTCAGACTTCTGCCTCTTACCAACCATCCACCTTCATCTTACGTGGCCTATGCAGGGCACTCACCCAGGTCCTGCAGTTACCAGGCTTGTCTGTCCAGGAGGTCATCCATTCATTCACGGTGGAAGAGCTCCTGCTTTTCTTTTTCTGTTCCTAAACCTAAAATGAATCACAAGTAATCATTTTCACCTATCTCCTGGAAGCACCGAGAGGACAGGGACAGTCATTGAGAGTGACATCCTCCTTTGCTCACAAATGTTTCTCAAGCCCTGGTTGTTCACTGAGCACTGAGCCACAATCAAGCGAGCATTTTTTACATACATTTTATTCTTTCCCAACAGTTCTAGACCCTCTCTTTCTACCAAATGGATCTCGTCAATGATGAGGACATGGAACAAATGGGTCTGGGGGTTGGAAAGGAAGGATTTGCTCTAATCCTGTGTGTTCTGCACACTGCTACCCTTATGCCCTGGATATGTTAATATGTCAGCTTCAGAGGCACTGCTAATAAGCAGGAGAGCTTTCAAGCAGATGAGAGCTTCCTTAGGATGTAACCAAATAAAACTTTGCCTTTTTATGTATTTATTTATTCATTCATTCATTCGTTTGTTTGTTTGTTTGTTTATTTATTTATTTATTTATTTATTTATTTATTTATTTATTTATTTATTTATTTATTTATTTTTAGAGACTAGCTCTCACTATGTTACCTGGCGTAATCTCAAAACCATGGAGTCAAGTAATTCTTAACCTCACTCTCCCAACTAGCTGGGATTACAGGCATGTGCCACCATGCCCAGGTTCAAATAAATGCTTTTTGACTAGATAAAATAATAAACAGCTGAGTTTTGTTTGTTTTAAAGCCAAACTCTCTGACCTAAAATGATAACATAAGAGGACAAACCCCTGATCAAAAAATTGGGGATTTTGGAAGAAGGGCCAGGCAGATTTTTGCAGACCAGAACTTATTCTGGAAGAGTCCTGGATCAAATATAACTGCTGGAAGACCATTTAGTGTCATTTTCTTTAACCTACTGACATTCTAGGAATCTCCTGGATTCTGTTAGCTCTTCCCTTTCTACACTGTGTTTTTCTTGCAAATATTTGCTTTGTTTTAAAGTAAATTTCTCCTGATTGTAGAAGTAGTAGAGCCTTGTTGTAGAGAATTTCGAAATTATAGTAAAATGTAAAGAACAAAATTTAAATTAACCATAATGTCAACTTCCAGAGAAGTTATTATATTCTTTAAAAATTGTTTATATGTATTTATTTTATCTAATGAATAGGGCTCATTATAGAGAATTTTCCAATCTACCTTCTTCACATAGCATGTTGGGACAGGCATTTCTGACCTTACCGGCTACGCTTTAAAATGTCATGCTGTCTCCCAATCCAACTCAAGCCAGCTCCATTTTGAGTGAATTGAAGATTTCTTGTTCTTTGTGATTATGGGTCTGTCTCCTCAACAGACCTGGTTCTTCATTTTCGAGGACTCCATTTCCTGGAGGAACTTGTCTGTGAGCTCCTTGATCTTCGTGGAGTAGTTGATGACCTTGAGATGAAATTGATACTCTTTCTCCATTTTCAATTCTTCCAGTGACTCTTCAGCTCCAACATGATCTGAGCCTTTCAACTGTGCTATTTAACCTGGGGCTTGAGCTGAGTCCTGAGGCTCTGCTTGGCCTCCAACTCAAGCCTTTCAACTAGAACTTGTCATCTTTTTCCCACAAGACACACAGATGAAACACTGAGAGACATATGAACTGCTTTTTGTCCCTTCACAAAATGTACCCAGTGAGGCTGTACTATGCACCAGACCTTAGTTAATCACCCTCTCCTCTCCTCAAATGTCACCTGCTCATGTAACACACCTGTGCCATGCCATTTCATTCTGCTACCCTCAATTTCCACCCCCAGAGCTCACCACCCTTTCCCTCTGCCAGGTCCATGGCAAGCCTGAAAACATGTTGCTTATTAGTTATTATCACCTTCATGCTTTTCTTATTGAAGAGTTGTTTTCAAGAATGTATTCTAAGCACCTTTCTAAAGAAGTTTCTATACTCTAATGGTTATTAAGTTTCACAGGTACAACTGCAAACTGAGTCCGTTATTCAACTGAGTAAGTATTTATTATCTTCCAAGTACCTAGTGTGTGCTGGCCACACAAGAGCACTACATGCCAAAGAGCAGGAGCGGAAGCTAGTTTGCAGCCTGAAAGCAAAGCCCCGGATCCCAGTGAGTTCATGGACAGAATGATGGGCAGGGTGAGTGTGGAGATAGATGGTGTGGCAGCAAAGGCAGCCTGGTGTTATGGCTGAAGAAAGTGCAGGAGCCCAGAAGTGCCTGGCCCTGGTGGCAGGAGATGTGGTGTACTGTCTCCCAGGAGTCTGGTAAGGAGTTTCTAAGTCCCTCTCTGTGAGATCCCATCCTTACCTTCTCTTCCATGTCTGTCTTAGAAATGAGCACCTCCTCAGTAAAACCCTCCTCTCTCTCTCGCTTGATCCCCCGACCTTCTTTATCAAAGACCTTCCATGTGAACAGGCAGCCATCTTCAGGGATGGTCAGTGGGAACTGGTCATTGAACGTGAGCAAAATCTGAGGAGAAAAGATGATGGAAAGGAGGCATTCCAAGGACCTAGATATTGGGGACTGAACTGGCCAGCACGTAAGGTCCTCCCCCAAGTTGGCCCCACCTGATTAGCCTTACTGGAAGACTCCATGTGTGCTGAGACTAGATAGGAACCCACAGAGCTTTTGCTAGTGAAAGAAAGCAGCTAGATTAGGTCTACATTCCCCTGGAGTTTTAAACGTCAGCTACTAGAGACCAAAGAACTCTTAAAATGCAGTGGTAAAAACAATCCAAATATCTAACTGTCAACTGAAAGATGGAGATACATTTTGCAGAAGAGAATCTATGGAAGCAAATAAGCCTACAAGATGTTCAGCGCTACTGGTCATCATGGAAATGCAAATGAAGACTACATACCGATAAGAGTTGCTCAAATAAAAAACAGTGATGAGGCCTACCAGTAGGCAGACACCTGAGGGCTGCCTGCGTGCCCAGGTCCCTAGTCATCTGAGCTCCCATGCCGGCAGGGAGCAGAGGGGGTGAAGGATCCTGGGCAGGTGACCTAAGGCACGTGAGCTCTGGTGGGCTGACAGGGTGGGGGTTTTGGTGGCTCCACTCACCAGTGGATGCCTGCTGCACAGGGCAGCCATCTGCAGCCTGATCGGCGGAGCCATGTAGCCCCTGCTCCTAGCCCAAGGGAATTATGGAAGGCCACTGGCTCAGCCATCTGGGCCCCGCCCGTGGGCAGGGAGGTACAAGTGCATGGGTTGGTGGGAGATCCCCTTCCATTTCACTCTCACTCCAGCTAAACTTCAAGAGGAGCAAGAACATGTTCAACACAAACTCCATCAGAGAACGGGTGAGGGATCATGCAAAAATCCAACCCCCCAACCTAAGCAGGACATACCAGATAGACAACAGAAAGGATCAGTACACGCGAGACAAGAGAAACAACTGTAGAGACACGATGTCACCATGAGCACCTATGTGCTAACCAGGCCAAGAAGACCCGGAACCTCATTTCAGAGATGCCTTGCAGGAGAGCAACTCCCCTTCCCCACACTATGGGAGAGGAGAGGAAGACCAAAGATGGGGCAATCGGCCCCACATCAAAACTGCAAAATGAGAGAGAGAAGATGATCGACAAAGACCATTCACAAATGTCTGTATTCACAGAGAAACTCCTTCACTGATACTGGCTGGGAGCGAGACCCCCTAAATGTGACACTAGAGTCATAAGGTAAAGCAGCAAAGCAGCAGAGATGGGATTGGAGAAGACGGCCTGCAGCAAGAAAACATCCACAGATCACAAATGAATACAGACTGGCCGCCCAACGCAAACTTAATACTGAAAACCTATCAGCAAGGTTCACCTGGTTCCAAGAACACAGTCCCTCACCCAAAGAAAGAACACTGCCACAGGAAAGAGACTGATGGACTCAAAACAGACTAGGAAGCAACAAAGAGTGGGCTTTGAGAGAATGGAAGGGGCATCAGAGGGATGAGGGAGGAGGGAAAAGGAAGGAGGAAGGAGGGAGGAGGGAGAAGGGAGGAGGGAGGAGGGTAGAGGGAGGAGGGAGCAGGGAGGAGGCTGTATCCCAAAAATCACTTACTGAGGTTGTGATCTAAAGAACAAATAAATAATATTATTTAAAACATTAAAAAGAAATAAAAAACACTGATGATAGGTTATGCTGGCAACACATGCGGAGAGCTGATCCTCTTGGGGGATTATGGGTGGGAATGGAAAATAGCTTGACAGTTTAAAAAAAAAAAACAAAATACCCAGCCAACTAAACCTACACTTAAATGATCCCACAATTACACTCCTGGGCATTTATCCCAGTGTGATGAAAACTTTTGATCATACAAAAACCTGTGCATGAATGTTCACAGCACCTTTACTTGTAGCAGTCCAGAACTAGGGGAAAATATCTTATACTCATGCGTAGATGGTTAAATTAACTGTGGTTCTTCCCACCATGGATTGCAACTTAGCAGTCAAGAGGAGTAAATGATTGATATGTGAAATTACCTAGATCGACCTCCAGGGTATTAGGCTGAGTGAGAAAAGCCATCACCGGTAGGTTACACACTGTCTGATTCTATTTCTGTAAAATCTTCAAATTGACAATGTTTGAGAAAAGGAGAACAAATTAGCAGCTGCTGAGGAAGAGGACTGGGAGTGCGGGGTGGCGTGTCTGTAGAGGGACAGGAGGGAGCTCTTTGTGGTTGGACCTTGATTGCAGTGAGGGTTACACAGTCTAATGTGTGATAAGCTGACAGAGTCACACACACATGCCATGCCACTGTGATTCTCTGCTATATCATATTACAGCAACATTTGATGTCATCAGGGAGGAGAGGAGGGGAGGGTACTCAGAACTTCTATGATCTCTTAAAAATTTCCTGTCCATCTGTAATTAATTGAAAATAAAAACAGAAGACAAAAGAATCAATTTAAAAATGATACAGTCAGCCAGGAGTGACAAATATCTTAAATTCCTTCAGGAATTCTACGTGTGTAGAGATTTAGCCCTTAGGAAATAACCAGAGAGCATATTTAGGAGAGTTCATAAGATAATTTAAATGCCTTGTTCTAAATAGGAGTTAAATAAGTTAGGGCTTATTGTATATTAGTGGATTTATAAAAATGATACTTTTGAAGTTAATTCAGCTGTATGGAAAAATAACATGAGCTTTTCAAGAAGCAGGTTACAAAAGAATGTACACACAGTGTGATTTCTATTCTTCAAACTTTAGTATATATATGAGTAGAAGAAAATATGATGATGCTGTTATGAGAATTATTTCTAAAATTAACATGCATTACTTTTAATCAAAAACTAAACACTTTATTCACAAACCTTTGTAGATCTGAGGAGAAGAGGGGAAATGTGAGAATAATTTACTTTGGACCCAAAATAAATTAGCTTGTTCAGGCTCAGTTCAGGAACCTTGCAGTTTATAATGAAAAGCCCTTTCTTAATCAGGTCAGTGTCTACAGGGAAGCCAGCAAAGAGTGTGAGAGAGAATTTAAACCCTCAAGTGTTGGTATTTCCCAGTCTGGACTAAGGAGGGGCAGGGACAAGAGATGCCCATTTCCCCAGTCTCTGTTCCCCAGGAATCCTTGGAAATGCAGGAACACCCTTTTCAGAAGGGAAAAGGAAAGATGCTATAACAGGTTCATGCTCATCTTGTCACCCTGCAGGGAAGGCCCTCAAACCACCCTCAGGGAGGGAGGGGGGGTCCTATAAGTCCAGGGCAGAGGGTGGAGGAAGGAAACAGGTGCCACAGCTGCCTCCCCTCATAGTAGTTGTGAGAGCAGAGCTACAGGGACTCTGGGTGGGACATGGCCTGCATCTCCCATCATCCCTTATCATGTGTAATTCCATGGTGGACAACGTAGACTTTGGGCTATTACCTGGGATGCTCCCAGGAGTGATTTAAATGATTATTAGTGGCCAATAAATGTTTGTTGAACAGATGGCTGAATGAGTAAATGGGAAGAGAAGGAATATGGAGTGAGCAGCTGCTGGAAGGCTGGAGGGATGAAGGGAGTCTCTGGAAGACTCTCTGGATGAGTCCTGGCACACAGCTGCTGAAGCAGGATGACACTTACCTTGGTGACGGGGCCAGCATGGGCCTGATACTCATTGAATTCCTTCTGCAGAGGCAGAGGGTACTTCATGGCACGAATGGTCCCCACAGAGGTGCCCACAAACATCATGCGCCCAGAGTGCGAGATGACAATGGCCGTGTAGGTGACATTGAAGGCTGACACCTCTCGAAGGACCTGGACATGGACAATTCTGTTCAAGGCCAGGTTCTGAGCAGGGTTGCCAGGGTCCCCGGTATTCTCCATCTCCCTTTAATAGTAATATTGGGTCAAGCTCTGCACTTAAAAACTGTTTTTCTCGTCCATATAGTATCTGGCATAATACCTGCAGGTTAAAATGAAGTGTACACACATAGTGTGATTTACATCTTTAAAACTGTATTCTATATATGAGTAGAAGAACATTTCTCAAAATATTTGATGATGCTATTATGAGAATTATTTCTAAAATTAACATGTATTTCTTTTGTAATCCAAAAACTAAGCACCTTATCCACAATATTTCTTGGTAGCTTGATGGATGACAAAGGAGAGTTAGGAGCAAGGAAAATCAAATAAATCACCTACTGTGTACTGAGCTCTGTTCTGTGGCTTTTGCATATTGTAATCACTCACTCCATCCTCACCCCCATTTTAAAAATGATGGAACAGTCACAGACATGGTAATTTCCTTCAACCCCATTACCTTCATGGGGCAGTCAGGCGCCAGGGTCTGTGCCATGTCACTATCCTTCACAAAAGAAGAATGGGATATGGATCCTCCATTTTTTTCAGCAAACATTTATTAATGTCCATTATGTGAACAAAGCTACATTCTCAGGGGACCCATTCATCCCCTTGCCGATTAATTCGCCCATCCAGCCAACCACCCACTCACCAAACATTTACTGAATGTGAGTTTGGGTGCGAGCCAGTAGGGAGAGCCAGAGGAGAGAGGTACTGCTGTGCCTCAGAGGGGCCTGTTTCTGACTGGACAGTAAGAGCACCGCAGAATCAGGACCCATGACATGTTGGAGACACCCTTCTCTGAGCTGTGTTCCGGGGTAAGCTGCTTGCTATGGAGATGTCTGCATGTTCCCAGTCCCCTGAGCCGACAAACACCAGTTTGGAGCTGAAGGAGATCAGGGGTCCTGGTGTCGAGAAGGAAATTGGCTACATGTGCATGCAGCTTCCTTCTCAGGCACTTCCTTCTCCCTCAGCTATCTAGAGCCGCACTCTAAAATTTCAGAATTTGGAGATTTCAAGGGAATAATGAAGCCAGCCTGGGTGAGAGCGGTAACTCCAGTTCTGTTTTTGCCCCAGGAGAGTAAGTGCCAGCCAAAGCTCAGAGTACAGGTTGGAGATGCTGCTTCCTTACAAGAGGCTGGAAGGGAAGCTACAGGGCAAGCAAGCAAAACAGAAATGGAAAAGGGCCCAACTCAACTCAGCCAGGCAGGTCACCGGCAGAACAGTCTAGAATCTACCATACCTGAGCAAACCCAATGGCGCCAGGTATTAAAGCGTGAAGGGAGACTGTTCTCACAGGGCCTCCTCCCAGCTCACTAACACTGTAGCCTGGGAGGCAGGGTCTGCTGGGGGGGGGGGGCGAAGAGCAGACTTTGGGACAGGGTGGGGCTGACTCACTGAGGAGTGTGCAATCTCCTTGAGGGTCTGATCCGACCCAACATAAAGATAATTTTGCAGTCGGGGGAGACAGAGACCCTATGGCAACTGCAAGACTTGACCACACATTCCGTCTCTCTCTTACCTGTGGACAGGTTCCATTTGTACACTGCCCCATGTGTGCCTCAGGAAATGAGCTTGCTGTCGTCTGAGTCCCATGGAGCTGAACGGACCTGCAGAGGGTAAAGTCACAGCTAGTCAATGGTGTAGACACGCACGCGTGCACACACACACATACAACACACATACACACAAACACCATGGGCAAGGGGGATGGACCCTCACGCTTTCCCCAACACAGAGGCAAAATGCCCTTTCCTGGCACAGGCCCTTCTGGAAAGCATCCCCAGACCCATTCGTCCATGGCAGAAACCTCACCATGCACACATCTGAGCAAACACTAAGTGAATAATAAGCTCCTCTATAGACCTCGGCATCACCTAGAAATCCAGGCACAAAATGAATTACCCCTGGCAGCATGGAGAATAGTGAGCATGCCTGTGGTTTTGCTCACACAAACAGAGAGGGAACATCCAAAGTACTGTCTGAATATGGAGCAAAAATGTAAACTCCATGAATTACAAGAGCAGCCTCCAAGTCACCCCTGAAATCAAAGGCAAAAATCCTTCTGGCTAGGCCGGTTTCAGGGAAATCAATGACAAAAATCAGTGTAGGCCATCCCAGATGTGCCTCTAGGCAACCAGCCTGAAAAATAAAAGAATTTTAGCACAGACATGAGGCTGCACATTGCAGGGGGAAAAGGCTTTTCAGCCTTGTCAAGAACAACCATCACTGCCACCACCACCACCATCTAGGAGGATAAGTATTTAGAACTACTACAATACAGTGTCTCAAATGTTCAGTCAACAAACCATCCCTATCTGCTCTGATCATCCCCCAGCAGTACTGTCTACTGATTCTCTACCCACTCCTTTGCCAACGCCCTGATCTAGGTGTTTATTATTTCTTCTTGTAACAC
>PVHY01012483.1:0-44351 GCA_004024945.1 Uropsilus gracilis | reverse complement strand
TCCTTCCTCCCTCCCTCCCTCCCTCCAACCCTCCGTCCCTCCCTCCCTTCCAATCTCCCTCCTTTCCACTGTAAATATGAATTTGCCTTCCTAGTCTGAAATACTTTAGCCACACCTAAGGAATACCTCATCATAATATTCATCATAGTGTCTGACCAAGAAATTAATTTTACCAAACATAAAGTGTAGAAATGCTGATGAAATTTGGTGTTTTTATGATCCCATGGTACTATTTCTCTTGTAACCAGGAAACAAGGGAAGAGTGAGTGACTCTTCCCATTATGACCCTAGAGAGGCACTAACATTGTTATTACTGCCTGTACTCAATACTTTGTCTATGATTCTTAGTCACCAAAAGCAGAAATGTTTAAACCAAGACCTATAATAACAGTTCTGCTAAATTAATGTTAAATCTATTACCTGACCTCTTTGGACTCCTCATATTAGTGATCAATAGGAAATGGGAGTATTGGTCTTTGCTGTCTGCATTGGATCTCCTTCTACCTTCGTTATTATGTGTCAAGCCCTCTTTAAGGTGCAGACCTAGACATGATTTAAAACCTACCAAAGTCTGTTAAATCAACTTCCCCATTTGTGTGAGATCAAATACCAGTATCAATTATATGTGTATTCTAGTAGTGGTGTTTCTGCAATTGAATCTTGACTGATAAAATTAGTGAGAAATCTTAGTCAATAGGAGGAACCTTATTTTGAGCTTAATATTCTCTTGCAGTCATGGAAAATTTATGTTAAATATTGATATATGTATATTAATCTATTATTCGCATACACTATGTAGTTATTCCCAACCTATTACATTTTGTCAATTTTTAAGACAGCAGAATACTGTGAATTTTGTCATTATTCAACCAAAAATGACAGTTGCACAGCTGTGGGAAATACATTTTAACTAGAATTGACAAAAGTCAATTACTTCATTAAAAACCGTTAAACCTTCTTGAATCATTTTAAAAAATGCAAGAGTGATCATTTTTATATTATATGATGATCAATTGTGTTATTTTAAAATTGTTTCTAATTTCAGAAGTCGAAGTACTTCTTAAATTTTCAACTCTGCTTGTATTCTCATTTTAGTTCTTTTTTCATTTTATTTTGAAGAATGAATAAAGTATAAAAGGTTCTATTTTAACTCTGGTCATTCTTAAAGCAAAACATCTTCAGCACTTCAATTTATTTATTTCTTTTCTCTGTAAGAATGTTCCCCTGTGTGAAAATGCAGTTAACTGACCAGATTAACACATAAATGGAAAAATATGAATTTGGCAAATGACAACAGTTATCACTTCCAGCTCAAGATTATATCCCTTTCCAAATTTGAATTAAAATTGTGGGAACAGATGGGCAGTCAAACAATAAGTGGTCTGTTAATGCATGTTTTTATCTTATAAAACGCAATGAAGTCATAAATATTTTAATTTAAAATTCTTGAACAGTAATTGAACTCTGTCTATTTGTCAGTGGTGTTATTGTTATATGGGAGTTACACAATTGAGATAAAGCAAAAAAAAAGTAAACTATAAATAGAGCAAAGGTTTAAAAGATAATTGCAATGCTATACTTTAAGAAAGAAGAAATGAGAAATAGGTGTTTAAATAAAATGCAGTAAAATGTTGTACTTGGACTTATTATATACAAGTCAGCTCTATATATTCAAGAATATTTTCTACTGAGGAACATGCCTTTATATTTTCTAGAAATTTTGTCTTTTGTCTTTGGTCTAAACATACAATGATTCAAGTTGCAATTGAATTAATGAATGAGGGTATAGTTATACAGCAATTCAAACTGTATTTGTCTCTCCAAGGACATTAAAACAATTTTTTTAAATGATAACCATTCACATTCACAAGAACTTCCAAATATATCATGTAGATTAAATGCAAAATATGAATGTCACATATGGAATATTGACTCAGTGAAATCACATTTTGAATATAATCATTTAATCTACTTTTCTAAATTTGTCCTTTTGAATACTGGTTTGATTATTGGTGCTGATTCAAAGTGTCCCTGTCTTATGCCTGAATAGCATAGAAATAGGTTTAATATTTTGCTGTTGGGTTTATTAGTCTTTTATTTTTCATATGTGAATTTTGCTGTCTTTCCCATAAAAAGAGTACATATGTCTACCCAGGCTTGGGAGATTAGGAGTGTATGTCTTCTTTTTCACATCAAGCTTGACACTGGAGTTATTTGGTAAAGAAAATAAGAGAATTCATCATCGACAGTCATATACAACAAAACCTTTAAGAACCTGAGATGGTTTTGATATGACTTTGTCATGTTTCCCATTGCCATGAAAATAACTCTTAGTAGATAAAGACTACTCCATTAGTAGCTAGAGTCCATGATGTGGAACAAATTGGAACAAAGATAATGGAAGTCTAAATTATATCTTCAATAGGTGTAAAAAGAAAATAACTTTTTTTTGCTCTGACACTAATTCTATATCATTAGTTTCCAAACATTCCTATATAGTTAAGTTTCATTAGAATTCCTGGTAAATTTTATCTAGTATCCATTTTCCTCTAATTTTATAATTTTTCCTTTTAATTTATTAATTAATTAATCAATCTGGTTTAGATTGATATGATACCTTAATTATTATAGCAATCCTGAAATAAACACTGCATCATTTACACTATTAATGTTTTTTCAGGTTTTGTTCCCACCATAATCATTATCCCTCCTTAACCTCAAAAACCACTGTGTATTAGTGTCTGCTAATTTTAATAGATATTTCGCTGTGTTGAAGCATTTGTTATGTAAATGTCAGATAATTGTTGTTATTCTGATTACCAAGTCAATAATTATATCACATATTTTGAGCAAACATTGCCATAATCAATTATTCCTTTTGTTTTCGCCTATCAAAAAGTTGGTGACCTTCATAGCTTTTCTGATTCACTGGTCAAACCCAACACATTTAATTTGCAGATCATAGGAACATTTTTAATGGCAAAAGTCCTTATTCTTGTTGCAGGTTTAAACATGCAGGTTTAAGTAGATATGTTTTAAATTTAATTTTGGATTTTTGCATAAAAATCAAATGGTATGCCATAATCTTAGAGAGTGATAAGGTAGCATGTTTTCTTTCCACCAGATGAATGATAGGTCATGGGTATGAGTCTCATCTAACTACTGGGAGAGTATCTGACTTCGGACCCCAGCAACTGTGCTCAAAATCCACCCACACCCAGACCAGACCATCAAATTTTCAACAGGCTGCCACTCTCAGGCAGCGGCTAAGCACAGCAAACCACTACAACAGGTCTATTCCTGGAGGGTGATATTGACCCAAGGATTCAATCATGACCTTGAAAATGTCTTAGAACTACAATGTCAAAGAGGTGCTTATATCTGAAACTCTTTCCTTCCCTCTCTCTTCTGCTGGCATCAGACGTGCATTGATTACCTTCTTTGATTCTTCTCCCATTTACCCTCACAGGCAGTTCACCTAATAAATCTCTTCTGCATATATTATGTCATAGTAACTCCTTCCTAGAGGATCCAGACTAAAAACATATACTAAAATTGTTCTGAAAATACAGACTTCTAACTTGTTTTTAGTGATATTTTGGGAAAAGGTTTCTCTTTGTATTCTCTGTTAAGTGGTCAGGTTAGCCTTAGCTAACCACTTTAGCTTTTGAAACTAATTTAAGATATTAATGAAATAAAATAAATAAATCTGGCACAGTGATCACTCCGATGTGTGATAAATATCTGTAGTGTGCTCTGATTTTCTGGGCTAGAACTGGGCTTCCATAACTTTTTAAAAATTAAAGAAATCAACACGAGAAACAACCACCTTAAAACAGTTTCTAAGATGAACTTAATAAAACAAATATACACCAAAACAAGCAAACAAACAAAAAAAACACTCCACAAAACATTTGCACTCTAAGACCAACTCTTGTTTACCAGAATGGAATGGGGAGCAGGGGCTGGGTAATTTGTGGCAAAGGAGAAAATTTTAGGGTGAAGATAGAATTGAACTTTAATGGTGAACTCAATGTAATTTATATACTTATTAATCTTCAGTGATGCACATCTGAAACTTACATGCTGTTATAATGCAATGATACCTCAATAAAAATTTTAAGTAAATAAATATTATAACCCAGAAAAAAGTAATGAATTGGAAATTCTAAATATCTTGACATTTTTAGGAAACCATCAACTTGATTTTCAAAAAAAAAAAGTGTTGTGCAAAGATTTTATTTGTGATGGAATCATGTGTTTTCATACTCCTGTGCATACATTTTCTTTGAAAATATGAGAGCTGTGTGAGTTCATTTAGACTACTAAATTTAGGAGATTGAAACCAGTTCTAGATGTCAGAAATACCGTTTGCCCCTGAATTTACTTCAGTAACCTAGCATTCTTCCTCCGAATTGAGCGCACAGCTGCAGAGGTGAGGGGTTTTAGGTGGGTCATTCTGTCGGAAGTTCTGAAATAAGAACAGTGTTTAACTAGTTTGCTTCACTGCCACACACAACTTAAATGCTGTAACTCTAGGCATTACTTAATTTATTCCTCCACTCAACTTCTAATTTTCAGGCGTGGCTTACCTGTAGCCATAGGAGAGAAAGAACTCTAAAGGCAGATGCCTTGAACCATCCTCCAGAGTCCTGTGTGCCTGTAGAATATGGCTTCAGACTTTATTGCAGTTCCCTTTGTAGAAGCCCTGGAAAACAAAGCACCCTTTAAGCAATGTTACAGACTACTAAACATAACCAAATAATCAAAACCTCCAGGCAGAGGAAACCTACAGATTCACCCTCTTCCATCAGAAAGTGTGTCGGCAGGGGCGCTGGGAGCCGCTGGAGGCGCTAAGTTTGAGTGGAAGTTACACACCGTGAGGCAGCCAGTGGGACATCAGAGCGCAAATTTGTTGAGAAACGAGAGAAATACAGTCGCAGCTCGAGAAATGGTAAAGCCCTGAGAACCTGGCAACTATCGTGCCCCTCAGGAGAGGAGAGCGGCATCTTTAGGTTAACTGCTGTGAGGAAGTCTGCGATGAGGCCAGGAGCACTGGGAAAGCAGAAGTAATGATACGGAAACAGAGTATCAGGCTTTTATTAAACGAAGTATCAGGCACTTGTCAGTAGGGGGAGCTCTTGAGTTGAGGAACACAGGCGGCCTCTGTAAACCCACTCACCTGCCAATAGCTGTATCTCTTACTCCTCTGATGTTAATAACCAGCAGGTAGGGAGATTTACGAACAAATCTGGCACAGAAAACAGATTGGCAAGGAAAAAGATAACCAGCAGGAAAAAGATGTAAACTACACACATATCTCTCCAGATATTTCTGTGTATATCTAGCCATGTATTTTCGATTGGACTCCTCTACATATAATTAACATTCAAAGATAGACAAGCAAAACAATTCCTTGATATTTAAAAAAAGCAAAAATAATTAATTTAGTGATCTATCTATCAACTTCAAATATGATTGCTGGGGCACACAATTGAGTTTGTAATATATAAGTGATGTTCACCATGTAGCATAGATGATAGATAAATAGCATGATAATTAGATCATCTTTATATTAAGCATTGATAATTTAAGCGACATGGACTATATATACCTATATGAAGAATGGAACTTCATGGTCACGGTCTACAACCTTGTATATCCTTAGTGAGATTTATCATCAACACGGAAACAAAAATATACAGTAACATTCTATGCAGTGATTTAATTAGAGATCGTGATGATATTAGTAATGGTATCTTGAAACAATTTCCCTTATATAGTGAGATAAAGCAAAGATGTATTTAGTTATTTTAAATCAAGATTTTCAGTGCTAGATAAGGCAGATAAAATTCAAAGATCAATATATTCAAAGAATTTAAATCCAGTATCATGTCAAAATCAAACTGGATTTATTGATGTTAAGTCATTGCTTTAAAATATATCTTCTAAATATCTTCTGTGTTCCTGAAAGTCTTCTGAAAGCAATATAATTTCAGTAGCAATTAGCATCTACAACTTTATGGGTTGGTTCCCGGTACCATTGTATATTAAACAAGACCAGAATTCCTTAGAATTAGAAGATGTTAAGTCAGAGGAAGGAAGAGTGCACAGGAGTGCACTTTGGAAAAGAGAAAATTTTCAAAATTGTGTAGTATCATATAAAGTATGATAACAGAGTTGACTTGAAGAATCTACACTGACAAATAGTATGAGTTAAAAAAATAATTGCAGGTAATAAAAACATTAAAAATAATTGCAGGTAATAAAAATAATTTCTATCAACAAACCCGTAGTATATAAGGATTTGGGGAGAAATAGAATAAGAGAAGGAGAGAAAGCAAGAAAGAAAATTCTTCAATTGGAAAGGGGATTTGTGTCAGTCTCCAGTTACATGCTAGCTCGATTCCTCTCAAACACCACCACATTTGAAGTCCCTGGGCACCTGTTTGGTCAAGCACAAGCACATTAGTAAACAACTCCGCAAGTGTTCCATAAGAAGATGTTGTCTATATATATATATAGATATAGATATAGATATAGATATATAGTGGAATACTATTCCGCAATCAAAAAGGACAGACTCATGCCATTTGTGGTTAAGAGAAATAAGTTAAAAGTAGAAAGATGAATACTTATGAAGTTACTGACATGTAGGATATATAGTAACTAAAATAAGAGTAAGATAAATACAAGCTTAAAAACAGGCACTTGAAAATTAGCTACAGAATTGAAGCATCCAGAGGGGAAGTTGGAGGGGTAAGAACAAAGAGGGACGAAACACAATGGATTGTGGTGGTAGACTATAGGTGGTTTGCTAGTGGATGCATTACATTGATAAAATCTGATGGGAATATCTAAATATTATCTCAAACAACAAACCCTCCAGATTCATGAATATATTTTGGTATTCTATAGTAAGAAACAAAACCAAAAAAAAAAAAACCTAAGAAAAACACTTTTCAATTTAAATATATATGAGAAAACTATAAAAGAATGATAAACAGATAAACACAGAGGCTTCCCTCTGGGTAAGGTGAGAAATGGAGGAATACTGACTGGATTTAGCTAGGAGATAATGATTTAGCCTCAAGTTATGTTTATTTATTAAACAAAACAAGGTCATACAAGAATCAAAGAACCAAGAATGAAAATCAATACAACTCTGTATACCTGGAGTCTAAAAGACAAAACTACTGCTTACAAGTGAAGTTCTTATTTAGAGAGTAATTTGGCTTTAAATTTAAAATTAACAAGTCTTATTGATGAGTGGTAATTTCTGTAAGTTCAGGGAAATATTAGTATGCAAACTAAATTTTAACATCAAGGATATGACAAAGATAGCTTTTAGAACCTTAGCTTTCTATGGCAATAATTAAACAAGGAAAGGGAGTGTCAGGTCTGCCTGGCTCTGATGCATTTTGAGAAATGACTTCCTTGAAATAGACAGCATTGTAAAAAGATTATATTTTTTGATCTCTTTGTTTTGATCATTTGTTTGAAGGAATTTAGTATTCTTGTCCCTGTAAAGAATTTCTATATATTAGTTACTGGACTATTTCCCTTTTTTATCCATGTTGCTTAAATTATCAATGCTTTATGTAAAGATAATCTCTATATCATGTTATTTATCTATCATCTATCCTACATGGTGAACATCACTTATATATTACAAACTCAATTGTGTGCCCCAGCAATCATATTTGAAGCCTTAACTTCCAATGTGATGTATTTAATGACAGGATCTTTAACATGTAAATTTAAATGGAGTCATAAGGGTAGGGTTCAGATTCTACATGGATAGTGTCCTTATAAAAAGAGAAAGAAATGGATGTGTTATGTGAGAACAGTATGACGAAAAACACCTGCGGACCGTGAAGAAAGATTTCAACAGACTCTAACCATGTTTGAGTTTTGATCAATTCCATTCTCCAGAATTGTGAGAAAATAAATTTTCAGTTACCACAGGCTGAGTTGACTAATATATATATTGGTCATCATCTAAACATTGCATATTTGCCATCTCTCAGCGTGACAGCTTTTGGGGTGGCATGAACCATATACGATTACTCAGAATCCACACGAGTTGGTGCAATGAGAAACCTGAAGGAATTAACTGCAACATATAAGTTTCTCTAGAAGGGCAGATTAATGGGCAGCTGACATCTAAGAGCCATCACATATTTACTGAAATCGAATTAAAGATGAATTTCAAAGGAAGTGGGCAAGTACGTGGGGGATGTGCATGTGTGGGGATGTGTTACTGGGGATGTGTTATTATCTGGCACAAGCTAGTGTCCAAAGATCTGAACTACTATCTGGGAGGTGGGGAGGGAAGGGTGAGCAGGCATTCCTACTAATCAAAGCACATCATCTTTATCCTCTCTTCTTACATAACTTTCTGTTATTGATCGCATGCAAGGTATTTTAGCAGATCTTGGTGATCTAACCATATCATCTACCTGCCATTTTCAACAGATACTGGGTTCCTAGTGTGTTCCTTATACCAAGATTTTTGTCCTTGGTCTGAGGCCTCCTGCCTGACTGTGCACTTAGCTGACAGGTAAGAATTCTGAGCACAGAGACAAAGCTGGGAGATCAAGGAGGACCCAGGATTCCACACATATTTACTTAGCTGAAATGATGCTATACATTTTAATAGTATGGAAAAGAGAATGCATTGCTATAGCACTAGGTGGGGAAAGATAATAATATCATTTAATATCATTAATAACAATGATAATCTGTAGCCAGTTTTTATTGATATGAAACAGGATAATTATCGAAGTTCAGGAAAGAACATTCAAACAGAATTCAGGAGGGGACTTAAAATCTTGCCTCTGAAGAAACAGCAATTAATACACATGGAAAACAGAAAATGAGCAGGAACACAGAAAAGACTGTGGACTGCATGTTTAGAAATAAAATATGTACAACTATTTTAATATTTAAATTATGAATATGTGAAATTCTAGTTAATAAAATGAAGTGTGTGTGTGTGTGTGTGTGTGTGTGTGTGTGTGTGTGTGCGTGTATGAACTTTGAATTTTGGTGACTGTTTTGCAGGTGTGCCTAATCTGGACCCAGGAAATAGGTAAAAGTAAAATGTTGTTATACTGATAATTTCTGTTCCTAATATTTAATCTATGAATGTCTGAAATGTTTAAGAATGAATCCATTTTCTCCTTGATTTTTCATGTCAAAGTTTATGTTCTCATGAGAAAAGTCAACTTTGTAACTCACCAATTCCTTTTTGACTAAAAATGGCCTATCAACTGCCAAGAGCATAGAACAAATTAGTTATTTCAAGTCTGATTCCATATGCTTTGTTTTGGAACTTGAATATGTTGTCAGCCTCACCAAAACTAAAGGAGGGGAGGAAATGTACTTTTTGAAAAATATGTTGAGTGTGAATGACCAAAATAAAAGTGAAATTAAAAACAAATACCATTGTATTATTCTCCATTATAGCAGTATCATCTCTATGGGCATACAGGTTTAACATTTCCAAATTGTTTTTAACTCTGCTCCATTTTTCATTCTCTAAATTAAAAGATTGACTAGATAGATTTAGTTAGATCCCTTCCTTCCTTCCTTCCTTCTTTCCTTCCTTCCTTCCTTCCTTCCTTCCTTCCTTCCTTCCTTCCTTCCTTCCTTCCTTCCTTCCTTCCTTCCTTCCTTCCTTCCTTCTTTCTTTCTTTCCTTTCCTTCCTTCCTTTCTCTCTCTTTCTTTCTGCATTACAATAGTTCAATAGCTTATATCCATTGTTTAAACTACCAAACTATCCCAATTTTGGCTTTATTCAATTTTACCCCACATCCAGAATCACATTTCTGACAATATACTCTCTCTTAACCATATCAAATATTTCCTCCGAACCTTAGTACATTTGGAAGCAAATGAGATACTAAGATTTAATCAATTTTAATACTTTAAAATTATGGAATATTATACGTTTAGAATTATGTTTTTGATGAATGTAGGATATGTACACATATTATGGGGTAAAGTTAAAAAAATAAAGAAGTGTGCAACATAACTGTTGCAGCTATATACCAGGTGAAATATATTCTCCTGGATAAAGAAATAAAGTCAATTCACAAAATAAATAGACAAAATTTCTTAACATGGTCCTAGAAGTAAATGAAATGTTTCTTTGTATATTTCTTCAACATTGAAGATAACATGATATGTGATAGTCTCTTATCACTGACCTCTGTTCTTAAAGACAATTGAAAAGTTTGTACCTCTCTATTTGTAACCAAGTTCAGATCATATGATTGGGCTGATCAGGTGATAAGTGCTGTTTGTAGCATTTCCACGACAAAGCATTAGTTTTCCTGAATAATCCCCTCCAGTTCTGTCTTCCCCTGGCACAGATAAGATAGAAATTTTTGTTGCCAGAATGGAACCAAGAGATATAGGAAGCCCGACTCAACAGCTATTTGTGAATGACAGAAAAATTCCACACTCATCAGGACTAACTCTGCACTTTACATGAATGAGAAATAAATGCTTGTTGGGGTTGTGTCAAGATAGTAAGCAACTTAGCCTAACCTACCCTGATTAGTATATATTTTAAAGTAGAAGAGGCAATGATAAAAGCACTTCATGAACAAATTTTTTCAACTTACATACTTAAATCAAATGAAGAGAAATCACAATAGTAATTGTCCTGAGGCTTAGTATAGATTTAGAAACAAAGCTGATTAATTTTCTACTAAATCATTAATTTGGGTTTATTTTGTAGTTTATCCAAGTCTGACTTGTTTGCTTTTAATGCTCTCTCTTTTTCTACTCAGTCTTTCTATGGCTTATAAGATTATCATGAAGAAGAGTCATGAATTCATTTAATGCCAACTGAAAGTGAGTTTTTGATATATTTATTCATCTATTCATCTACCTATTCTTTTGTAAATGTGCTCAAAATGTCATATTTGAAAACCTTCCATGTACAGTTCAAAGCACAAAAGATACAAATGAAAATGTTAATCCTGATAAGTACCTTTAATAACTATATGCATATATATATATTGCTTTAGACTATATTTTTACACTTTTATCTAAATTAATCCTTATGTATTATAATAAACCAAATTACTATTGTAATTTAGATAAGGGATTTGAGGCCCACAGAACTCACAAGGTCATGGAGCTGATAAAGGAGAGAATTAGCATTCAAAATGCATGTCTGAACCCAACATCTAAACTCTAACCTTCATTGTAGTATGACCATCCAGTCCAGTTTGCAGTCTATATTTACTGTTTTATCATAGTTTCAAATAGATTACCTTGTCATCTTCTATAGCATCCTGATCTAGAAGATAAAATATATGCCCCTATCCCTGTCCCTACCCCAGTCATATGATAGGGAGAGTCCATTATGGCTAGATGTATTTGAAAGAGTGATCAAATGATTCCAATATCTCTGGTTCATTATCATTCTATTAACAGATACAGACTAAAGAGAAAAAGACAATTTAAGAAAACAAACAAACAAACAGAACAGGGATATGTGAAGCTACATTTGCAGAAATTCAATGATCACAAATAATGTCAACAAAACTGAGCTACTTTTGCTCTTCAGAAGATCTGCCACTGGATTCAAAATGTTGAATTATTTATGCCTTTTCCCAGATTGTTTATTCTTTGGGTTATGCAAGAGTATCCAGAAGTGACCAGTTCAAAGTGATAAGTAGGAAGACATAGAACATTGCCTGAGAAGACACCCCTTAATAAATAAGTCAGTATCTGAATATCACACTCAGTGTTTTGTGAGGCAGCATACAGATTAAGAATGAAATGCAGCTCAAATTCATTTGGACCTATGGACATCAGTCATGGTGTCAGATTATAAATCACTTGCACAGAAGTACCTTGTGATTAATAAATGTTTCATAGAAAATGACTGAGATTTACATAAACTTATAAAATATTGGTAACTACTTTAGTTTGAAGTAATTCATATGGCTATTTCTTTGAACACCACCTATGAGACTAGAACTTCTAGAGAAGTCTACTAACCAGGAATAATTCATTGAAAATTGTTTTGATGCAAATAGCGTTTTAATCCATTATATAACAATACACACCAAATCTACCTGGTCACTTTATGTTTATTTTCAAATGCAGGAACCCTTTGTGTCATTTAAAGATTTTGAATTTCTTTCCTTTTGAGATTGGAGAAGACTGAAAAACAGTTTCTACTTAATGAGAATAAATTATGTTATTATCTTGCAATACTTGAAAATGTGTGCGGTAGCTAATGCTTAAACTTGGTGAATTAAACATAACTTTTACTATACTATTTATAAACATATAAACATAACTTTTACTATACTATTTATAATTAAAGTATTTCTCCAATAAAAAATGTATAATTGAGCAAAAGAAAGACATACCTTAAGGTCAAATAGTTTATTGATTTACCTTTAAATTACAGGTACTAACACATCTATAGAGATATATTTACAAAACTGCATAATTTTTCATTTCAGAGACTTGGAAAGTTATTTTATATTTCCCTGACTGATTTAATTTGTGTTCACAGTTCTTCAAACTGAATGGAAGAGTACAAGGAAGAAGAGAGGGATGAAGTGAGGGATCAATGAAAGAATTGCAAGCTACAGCTTCTCATAGCAATATATAGACTAATCTGGTTTCAAAACTTGGATCTTAGTAGTTAGAGCACAAAGGGGAAATTATTTAACAGCATTGACTGTCTGTTATATCATTTATAGGTGGAGGGGATACACCATTTTGTCAGATTTGTTGAAATGAAGAAACTAATTTTCAAGATGAGTCAACACTACTACATATATATATATATATATTCATACAGCCACTATAAATTTTTAATATATGTAATTGAATTATTTTTATGTGACGTGTAATGCAGAGAATAACATAGTCTTGCCAAGTCTTACCAATGCCAGTCAACATCTGGAGACTGACATTGATACTTGTGAACAAGTGAGTAGAATGTTGCTGGAGAGGAGTATGTACAGGGTATGGTGAAGGGCTCTAGAACCCAAGACATGACAAAATTATATATATATATATATATATATATATATATATATATATATATATATATATATATATTTATCTGAGATTTTACCTAAGTGTCATATTTTTATCTGGCACAATTTAAAGAGTTCAAAATTTAAAAAGTTCCACCATCAATTAGCACAAGTAAATCAATCAAATGTTGGGAGCACTGGGTTTGCTTTGATAATTGGCCACCAATTGCAGATTTGAAGATGTGTTTCAGTGGTTGGGGAAATAGTCATTGTGACTTAAGAGAAAGGAGCAAACATTGAAAAAAGAATATAATCTCTTGACTCCCAAGAACTGTTTCACTAAAATTTTTCATTAAAATAGAAAAATTAAACATCCTGACAGCAAACTTTTTGTGTAACTCATTTGTAAGCTGAGCAAGAAAAAAAATTCACTGACAGTGATTTAATAATACTGTGTTTGATACCATCAACTGATAAAAATGTGACCAGAGAAATAAATTTTTCAGGAGGCAGACATTTTGTTAGAGCAGTGTATTGAAGAGGTTGACATTCAGAGTCAATTTTAAAATAATGATTTTCGGTGGATTTGCTTTTCCTTTGATTAGTCAACAACTATTACTAATGCTTCTCAGTTATGATTTATTCAAGAAGTCCACACTAAGAAGTCACTGAGAATTAACCTTGGTGAATACTCTGAATGGAAAATTTATGAGAGAGAGAACATTTTCAAAGAAGCTGAGAAAGCACTAAATGAGTATAACCTAAAGTAGAATCTTTCAAGATACATTTTCTCTGGCTAAATGTTTGGCTCAGAACATGCTTAAAGAGATTTACAGTGTTTGTAGAAAATGTACAGAACTTATGATAACTCATTGTATTATTCCTTAGAACATATTGTGTTGAAAACAAATTTACCATATGTCATTAAAGTAAAAGTGCACTTCATTTGCTCTCATTGATATTCTCAGTCTTTCTTTCATTGCCAAATTGTGAAATTTTATCAGAAAAGGCTATCTTGGGTTGAGTTACTGATGAGTAATTAAAAAACTGAGTCATGGTCAAGTTTTATTGTAACACTGTGAGCTCAGGATTGTGACTGAAATTTTTCTGAATGAGAATTATTTTCTAACACTATTATCAAATCCTAAATTCACTGGAATTTAGTTTATGAAAACTACCTTATATACAGACTTAGTAGAGCTTTATAATAAGTTCAATCTAAATTTACAAAGTAAAATAGTGCTTCTATACAAAAGTCCTATTTTAGCAAAATATAAATAGTTGATATTTAAATTATGAATAAATGAATAATGCCATATTTGTCTTATTTTTCCATTCTATTAAAAATTAAAACAATAAAAGAGATCTCAATTTTCACATAGGTGTATAGTAGATATATTCTTTTTATAAGCTCAAATGACATTGCCAGGAATTTTTTTGGGGGGGATTCAAGTTTTGAGGAGCATTTAATATATTAAATTATATATTTCTGGGAAGTTGATGTACTTCTAATAAATTAGGCGTAATTATCTCAGCATAATGGCATACTAAAAGCTAAATATCAAGTGGATAATTTATTACACATTTATAAATGACTTTAAAGTAATGATCATGCTTAATTAGCATCATATACTTGGGCTGATAGCATAACTTTCAGTAATTCTATAGGCAAAAAGACATCTTTATCTGAGGAACATGTATACTTTTATATTCAAAATCACCAATTAATAAATGAACTCTGCCATTCATTTTAATAAAAGGAAACACCAGCTTAGAATTGTGTTAAAATTTGCATTCAGCTGTGACTGAAACAGGAAGGGTCCTGGGACTGGGACAAACAGAATAAGAATTAAGAATTGATGTTCCTATGGGCTGGTGAAAACCAGATATTAAAAACTTGATGCCTTTTGGCCTGGACACCTGCTACATAAATTTCCTTGTCTCATTGTTTGTTTGTTTTTTTTTGTTTTTTTTTTGTTTTTTTTTTTTTGCTATTTCTAGGCTATCTTTCCAGTTTATCAAATTGACTGCTCTGGGGAAAAAGAGAGTGGTAGAGTCAAAAGTCACAGACCTTGAGGCCAAGCTGAATCATACTGGAATGGGGGACACACAGCCTCTAAGAAATGCTTCCTTTAAAAATGGTTGTAAGGTGGGCATGCCCCCCAGCTGCAGCTGACTGGAATTCACAACAAGCAACAATAATGAAGTTTAGCCACATCCACTCTCCTGGATTTCTCAGCCAACAAAGTTTAATTCCCTTGTTCTCAGACCCCAAACTTAAAACCTACATAGACCCTTATCCCCAACTTTCTGAGACTCAGTCTTTCTTGCCCAGAAAGGGCTCCCTGGAGACTTCCCTTGTTGTTTTGCTAAAATAAACACTGACTCCTTGTTGTGCTAAATAAACACTGACTCCTTGTCTGTCCTCACTGATGGACACTGGTCTGTGGAACCCTCATTTCAATCTTGACCAGAGGATTTCAACAGAACTTTACCAGTCTGGAAGCAGGACCTCTTGGTCCATCTCTCTGACTCCTGGCTTGTGGAGCAGTGGCCAGAGATTATAAGTTCCCATTTTATTTACATGTATTTTTGGAGGGTGAGTTTGGACTGAAAATGAGAAGTTTCTAATAGGAAGTTTAAAAGAGATGACAAAATTTAGAATCAATATTTTTGCCATTTGAATAAGACTTTGTATAATTAGTTTCTTTCATAGTGCCAGTAACCCTCTGTGATGATGACAAGGCTTTCTATTATACAAAAGGAACTGAATATTGGAGTTCCAATTTATATTTTTCAGCCTACAAAGCTAGTACATTGTATAATTGAGATTCATGCTTTTAAAACTTTCTATACATCATTACCTACACTGTGCTCATTTTTAATAGCAGATATTGTTGTTTCTATTTTTTCAAATGAGTAGACACAGAAAAATTATGGTACAAATCCTGCAGTTGGATAATGATGGAAGTGTTTCACCTGGGTAAATGGGGTGCCCAGAACTAGTGAATGCTAGGAATAGTATCATTTTCACCCAAAGGGGTATTGTTCTATTCTCTTTATAATTTTCTATTCTCTTTATAATTTTCTATTCTCTTTATAATTTTCAGGAAGCATTTCTAGCAGGAAGAGTTTTCATGCAAGGACTCACTCTTAGCAACTAGAATACTAGGAAGGCCTATAGAAGAGACCCAGTAGACTCATCAACAGGAAGAGCCCTTGGGTTCTTCAGTGATTGTGATTATCTGCCTTAGTTCTGAACTGTAGTTCACTGACTTATACCAAATCCATGTATAGCTTACAAATTCATACCTCAATCCAACTTTTAGCTCACCCCAATCAGTTCTTCAACTTCTTAGCTGTGACCTTCTTGACTTTCCTTACTATTTACTACCCTTTTCTCCCTTTAAGCTATATGCTCAAACTGCTTTCTCTAGCATATACTTTTCATTTTCTCCCTCCACCATCATCAACTTCTTCCTGAGACTATAGTTCAACTGTCAGAGACAATGATATCATTTGTTCCACCTAGACTCATGAGTCTTAGATTTCAGTACAGGCTCTGATGACCAGTTCCCCTAAATGAGCTGACAGTGCATTCATAAGCATTTCTCAGACTCTGGCAAGAAATCTGATTGCTATGGGAATTTTTCAGCCTTTATAAGCAAGTAGCAGAACTAATAGTTGTTGCTGTTCTTGCCTGTTAATTAAACCAGTTTCTACAACATTACATTGATAGTTTATGAAAATAGAGAGCACTTAAAAATTTAAGAAGGAAATTTTTTCTCACTTTCATTGACTGGGTCCTAAAAATATATGTTAAATCCCTTGTGTATGTGTATGGCCCAGGAGTGCCTATTGTTCAGGGATTGCTAAAAAATAAAAGAATGGTGAGAAAAGTAATTTGAGATTTTTGCAGATTGGTTGTATTGCCTAAATTTTATAAAAGGTCAGACTTTTAAATGATCAGATAATTAATATTCTGTGAGTTTGGGATCCTAAGCTATAATTTTTTTTTGAGACTAGGTCTCGCTATTTATTTTGCCCGTGGAAATGCAGGTTCTTGTTGCCCGGGGTAACATGGACTCAAGCAATTCCCAGTCTCAGCTTCCCAGGTAGCTGGCATTACAGGCCTGCGCCACCACACCCAGCTATTCTTTTGGAACTAAGTCTTGCTACGTTGCCCCTAGTGAGACTTGAACTGCGATCCTTGTTACCTGCCACTGCTTCCTATACTGCTGCTTACAGGCATGTGCCACCATACCCAGCCTAAACTATAATCTTTACACATTATTTTAATCCAATGGAATTGACTGCAAGGGTAAGGGTAAGGGTAAGGGTAAAGGCTAAAGGCTGTCGGGGATCATATGCTTAAGTTTTGACTGAAAGATGCTGGAAATTTTCTAGTCCATTTGAACAAATTGACATCCACAATTTATCAAAACAATCATCATTTGAAAAATGAATAAAACATAGTCACAACACTTGAATCACAGTTCTTAAATTTGCTTGTTAAAAATTACTTATTTTGAATAGGTATCACTTGCAGTTATATTATGAAATTTTGCAGCTTTTGCAAATTCATTTCAAACTTTTGCTTTAAAATTTCAATTTGTTTTTGAGACAGAACAATAAATTTATTAAGAGGAAGATCATTTTTTTCAGTTTGTGCCTCAACCAATGGTTCCCAAACACACTTAAACTATTTTTACCTATACTGACAAATTTCTCTACTGGAGAATTCAAAAAGAATATAAGCTGGGGAAAAAATGAGTTGAGAAAACATGCTTGGTGCTTTCTGAGACTGACAGTACAGATTAGGCCTTAAAAAAAGAAGACACAGTTTTCTTTTGCTATTTAAACAAGTTTCCTCCTCAGTTTAGAATGTGCCACATCTTGCACCTTTAAACACACTCTTTGTTCATAGTGCTACTAACTATTTTATGAAAGTTACAATTTGATATTATTATGGAAGTTCAGAGTCAGGGAGCCTCTTCCCACATGGTTTGGCAGATGAGTTACTCTGTAATGGAAGACCGTTGTAATTCCATCTCAGTCCTTGGCTAGCTGATGACCTGACATATCATTTAGTTCTTTGGTTCAGAGTTTTGTTTTGTTTTTTGTTTGTTTGTTTTTTATGTGAAGGTTGCTAAGTTATATATAATTGATAGAATTGCTTAAAGTTAGAAATACATGCATCTTATTAGCAAAATTGGCTCCTATGCCCTTCAAGAATTCATGGAAAGTTGCACTGGTCAATTGCGAGTTATTCTTACTTTATTAACTATACCCTGCTTTGGGTAACTTCTATCAATATTACATTATCCCTGTATGGTTTATACTGTTTCTCTGGACTTACTCTGCTGCAAATAGTTAATATTATGAAAAAAATTTAGCATGAACTTTATTTTTACTTGATTTTACCTTCTAAAATCATAACATATTAACCTGGTTAGCATAGATTTGTAAGAGTTGTAGTGAATAAAGTGATCAAACATTTTTGTTTTTTGTTTGTGTAAAGTCAGTTTAAGGGCACTTGGAGTCTCCACCTGTAAGAGGATTATGGACACCGCCCAACCCAAGCTTTACCCACTGGCTACAACTGAAACTGCTGTCAACCTCACTCACCTTGCCCAGCGAATAACCTTACCTGCCAGCTAACCTTGCCCATCATATACTAGCAAACCCCACCCCCCCATGTCCCTGCCACTATAAAAGCAGACAGCAACTCCTCTTGGGTGCGATTTCACTAGCCCCCCCACCCTGGGTTAGTGGACCTCACCTGCTGCAGTCAAGCTGCATTAGGGACCAGTGCCTGAGGGGAGGGGTGAGGACTGCAATCAAGACAATGCTTGGATAGGAGAGCACGCAGCAATCCTCTTTGTCTGCAGCCCCTTTCACTCAGCTTTTATAGAGTTCATGCAACATAGTTCAGCAGTTACAACAGCCTTTTGCTTGATGTCAGTTTTACTGGGGGCTAGCATTCTGTAGGCATCTGCTTATCTAGCATAGATGGCGCTCACCAGACCCTCTATGGGATGCCTTTGCTATCTAAACTGATTTATTTTACAGGGTTTCCTGATACCTGTGCTTACTCAGGCATGCAGGAATTTGTAGTTCCTCATATTTGTGCGGATTTAGTCATCGGGCAGCCTTCTTTTTCTGTCCCCCACACTCACCCAGGAGCTCACGGCAATAAACTCTCCTTAATTCTACTTGGCCTGGCTCCTGATTCTCCCTTCCTGGCAGTCATCCTTTCATATTCCTTGCTGTCCTTTTATATTTCCTCACCGCCCTTTCATATTCCTGGCTCCTGTTTACCTCCTTCCTCACCATCCTTTCAGTTTGCACATTAGGACAAACTTCATAAATCTAATTTATCTATATTTAGCTGTGCTATATCTCCCCTTAATTTGTAGCTATAGGTAATTGAACTTGAAGTATTTCAAATAATGCCTGTGAAATCATATTCTCATTCCATTACCATTTTTGAAACATATTATATATATAATATATATGAGTATATATATTATATATAGCTTCAGTACCCTCAAGTGTCATAGCATTATATTCAACATACTGTGTTTCAAACCTATTTTCTATTCATGATCCATCTGTGTTTTTGAAAACCTTACAATACTTAGGAGATAGTATTAACACTTAGGAGATAATGAATTGTTAAACAGAAAACTCCTCTGACATTGGCCATTGAAGAACTGAATTATTTTTATACCAGTGAAAACGTAGATTGGTGCAGATGTTTAGTTCTACCTTGTCCCTAGATGACTGGCTGGATTGTAACTGCTCATATTTTGGCAACAGTTTTGTTCAATTCTCTCAGCTTTTGAAAGTTCAGCATTGATGGTAGAGAGGAAAGGTCATGGAAAAGTGGTTTTCATAATTCAGAATAAGTAATACCAGGTACTGCAACACACTGAGATCTCAATGGCTAAGTATGTACACACACAAACACACACACAGGTTTTATAGCTCATATATAAACATATATGAGTACACTCCAGGGAAGTGTCTCATTCATTCTGAGATGCAGGATTCATCAGGATCCATCAATCTTTTGATTTCCCTGTCTCAACATAGAGACTCCTAGATCAACCTGGCAAGGAAAAAGACAGCTGGAGTTTTTCACTCAGGTTGTTTTCAAGGGGCAAAACTAGGCAATGTTTATCACCTTTGGCTGATTAATTAATTAACACTCTATATCATTTCTTTAATCTAATTGCAAGATAAGACTCGGAGAGCACATGGAATATTCAGTGAGTGTTACTAAAATGCAATGTTCACCAAACATGTGGAGATGGATATCAGGACACTGATGACATGTCTTGCTCATTAAATTTTTTCTTCCTAGAATACCTGAACTTCTTGATTTCCTGAGGAATTCCTAAATAACTTTCTGTTAAATGATTTGGAATTGACTGTTTCTCTGGCACCTTCTTAGATATCTTGAGACAAATGCATTTCCCCTTCATACACACACACACACACACACACACACACTCATATATACATATATATGATATCTAGCAACAATATCTTCTGGTTACTGAACATTTCCCTTCCAATAGTTTAGAAATATATATATATATATATATATTCTATTAGATACACATTGTTATAACCCTTTTATAAGTGAGAGTTTAAAAAAAAACACAATGTAGAACTAATAAGTGTCAGAACAAATATTGGAGTCAAGATTTGTGTGACTCTAAAGTAAATGCTCAGGCTGCACATCTGCCCCACTAGTTATCTTGTCTATATCATCTCATATGGAAAGTAATACAATGCCTTGCAATCATGCCTATGGTTTCTTTGAACTTAGTCTTGAAAACTCTTGAGTTCACATGTTTGCAGCCTTACAAAAATATGTTAATAAGTGAGACAATAAAAATTAATTAATGCACATGAGAATTTATAGCAACTATGTTTTTTTCTCAATTTCAATAGGCGGCTGTACAACCTTGTTTAACAGGAGAGTGCACACAAATATTTCATAGAGAGTAAAAGAATTCCTTTCTGACAAGAGTTCAGGCTAGTTAACAGTTCTGACTTAGTTCACTAAGACTGTGTCACTGTTTTCTCTACTTGTGGTTTTTTTCAAAATGCGTCTTCTAAATTTTCAAGAATACTGTACACAATATCACTGACCAGGAGGATGTGGCATTTTTTCTCTATAATTAATTTGTTAATTAATTTTCTTTATGTCCTTTTAGTCCCCATAGTTCTCCTGCCACCATGGGTGCAAGAATACTCACCAATTTCCCTGTGTTCATCCCTCCCCTCCCTGGAAGAATTTAAGCCAACAGTGCTGTTTTTTTTTTTTTTGTTTGTTTGAATGTTTTTAACAATTATGAGGTTTAAAATGCCAAATCAAGTTTTTAGCAGGGTGATGCTCTCACAGAAACCTATAAAAATAATTATGTTAAGTTTTATCCTTACCTTCCAATAATGGCCACTAAATTTTGGCATTGTTAGCTAGAAGATAACTCACTCTAATCATTGGCTCACTTTGCATCTCTGACCTCACATGGAATTTACTAGTTCATGTTATGACACCAGTCATTCTGGTTAGGGTCCATGAAATTGACCTCATCTCAATGGGATTATATCTGAGCTATTCTATTTCCAAATGTAGAATCCAACTCCCCCAAAATATTCAGCTAGGCTTTTCCCAAGCTGTCCAGAGCTGGGTTTTTCCCCTCTAGTATAGAACTAATAATTTCTATATTATATATCACTCTGGTTTGTGAATCTAAAGTCAACCAAGGCTTGTGGGCTTCAGAAGACATTGGCACTGTTATTTAAAAAGTATAGGTTACCTAATCGAAGGTCCTCTCTAGAAATAACTTTTTAACTTAAAAGACCTATCTCAAAGCAGAGAAACCATGCAGAGGCCAGGTTTTGACATATAAGTCATCTCTTCCTCATTATGTGAGGTCCCTTCCTCTCTCCTTGGTGAAACCCTCCCCTCTGTCTTCCTTTAGTACAAGGTAAAAACAAGACAAAAAATAATTTTATAATTTAAAAATGTTAGTGTTTATAAATTTTCCATATGTATGTAATGAAATTGAATGTTTTCTTCTGATAATTTATCTGATGTTAATATTTTTATTCCAAATTAAAAAGAACTAGAGGTAGAGCTATCTTTTAGTTACCCCATCTAGTACCTTATATATTATGTCATGCTACAGAATCTTAAATGCTCAAGGTTGAGCATCTGTAAACCCAGAATCTTGTGCATCCTTGGTGTTCTAAAGTTACGTGTTATATTTTCAGAAAAATCTGACCACGAAAGAACTTCTACTTTGCATTAAAACAAAATATTTTATAAAGTTTTCATATTAACCCTCTAACTTAAATTAATTTAATTTAAAGCCAAATTGAATAACTTTAAGCCATCATTACAAATTTAGAGCTTAGTCTTTCACATTCTTGAAGTTTCCTTTTCTAAAACAATTGCAGTTACTTAGTAGTTTCTGTTTTTTAACCTTATCCTTTCGTATGTATTTCATTTGAATTTTGATCTTTAAAACTGAACTCTATATTCAAGGATGGTGTAAATTGATAGATAAATTATTTTTCAGTGATTCTCAAATAGAACATGCTTTCCTTGCCCACTGGAAAAATCTTTATTACCATTCTTTGAAATTTTACAATGATCCTTGAGTTTTGAAAATAAATGTGCATAATGAGAATAGACTAACAGAATTGTGTAGTCTGTTGACCTAAGTTGAATACTACTATTTCATGTAAAATACTTCTTTAAAGTTCTACATAATCACTAGCTCATCTCAGATTGTAATTTGCTAGAAATAGAATCTTTAAAGTTACTGCATTTGAACTACGGTTATTATCACTTCTCCTTAGGTAGTTGACTTTATATTAGAGAATAAGGATTCCAAATTTATTGTCTGTGAAAATGAAGTCAACTTCTCTGGGAACAAATATAAGAGTATTAAAACAGCTTGCAACTTTATTTTCAGAATGAGCAGAAGTAACTAAAAAACAATAAAACTATATATATATATATATATATATATATATATATATATATATATATATATATATATGTAATTTGGTGCAAACTATATTCCATGTCAGAGCATGACTTCTAGTAGAAAATTTGGGGTTAAACTGAAAGAATATACCAAAAACGGATTTCTTAGCAATGAGAAGTAAGAGGTGTAGGTGTGTGAAAAGTCCATGTTTATACTTTAGGTTAAAGGACAAAGGAAAGAGTAATAGGTTCTATCTAAGATGTAAGCTATCATGCCTGAACCTCTATTATTTTCTTACACACACACACACACACACACACACACACACACACACACACACTCTCACACAGATGGCATTCAAAACCTGAATGAACATTAAAGTCAAATGTTTTTTTATGTTCCTTTGTGTCCTTTTTGATAGTAGGAGACTCAGTATAAAATGGAAGAAATTCCCCTGGATTAAGAGGTAAGCTGTGAAGAAAGATGAAATACTTATGAACAGTAATATAAGGTCTCTGACTGAAACAGTCTTACAAAGATGAAAACATTACATGAACTATGGATTTCTCAAATCACTAGACTGATACATTTTGAACCAGCTTAACTATTTTAATTAGGTGGAGCACAGCTCAAAATGTCACCATTTATTCCTCCAATTAAGTGCATCTAGCTTCATTGTTTTAAACTGATCCAATAAAATAAAACAAGCTATAAATCAAATATTTGGAGATTACAGTTCTATAATGGTAAATATTGGGAGTTTGAATTCTTTGTATTGTTTTCATACTATTGATATGCAGTTTATAAAACCATACTTTATCATTCATTAAACCACTGTATAGACTTTTGTTTATATTAGCTTAAATTCTGAGAGGAAACCTGCCCATACAGATGGAAAATGAAGAAGAAAAAAGATCCACACAATTTTTTTCTGATAAATAGAAGTATCGGGTTGGTCAGTAACCAATTAAACTTGTGAAAATAGTAGAATAAATCTTGAAAACTCCCCCCAAATAAAGAAAAAATCATCTGAAACAAAATATAAGAAATATACATAGTATCCTAGAGAAGAAAAAATGATAAAAAGAAATGCTTTACATTCCTTTTTTAATACTTTTTTTTAAAACCAAGATAACATTGGTTTACAGTATTGCTTGTTGTTTCTTCTGATTTAGAGATATTAAATCAACCCCTTCAGGGACTGGTTACCACAGTCATCTTCCTCAGGTGTTGGTACCACAGTCCATAGCATATCACCACCAAGACACCTCTAGACCTTGGCTCCCCCCCCCCCTTTTTTCCCTTATCCTTCTCCTCTGGCCATTTTCCTTCTGTAGTCATCCTATAGGCCCAAAGACAAGTGGTCTAGGAAGATGTGGCATATATACACAAAAAAGAACTTTGCAATAAATATAAACTTGCCATTTGCCAACAACATGAATGGAACTAGAAGGCATTACAATAGGTACAGTAAAGTCATTCTCTAAGTTGATTATTCTTTTTTTAAATCTCCTCTTACTAATTTTGTGTTTCTGAATCTGACCACAATTTTATTTTTGTTTTTAGGTGTGTTATTAATTCTTGCACTCCTGGAATTTAAATCATTATTTTGTTAGTAAAGAACTGAAAAAACATCATATGTACAAAATATAATGGAGCTAAATTTTACTGGAGACAATAAATTTATTTATCTTTAATATTTCAGGTTGGTAATAAAGACTGTTATTGAAAGCAGGTATTTTATTCCCTCCTTGTATTATATATTAGCAGATATTTTATTCGCATATTATATATTAGCAGATGTTATTATTCTATTATTAACAGATATTTTATTCCTTCCTCATATTATATATTATTCCCTCCTTATATTGTATTAATTTTTCCATGGGTACAAGAGGTAACCCATTATAATCATGTTTTCAATTATTCATCTGAATAACTAAAAAATATCTTTTTTTGGGGAAATTTCTATAATTCTAACTTAAATACATTTCCCCCAAAATCTTTGAATAATTGAAGGAATTATTAAATACAAAGCAAAACACAAAGCAATTTTCAAAACATTATCATAAGGGCATACTAAAAATGGATAACATTTGTTTAAAAAAATCTACTAACTCTTAGGAAGAAAAACAAAATGTTATGACATCTGATCCTTGTCAGTTTAGTCCTCAACCTCAGGTTGAACGAGATAAAAACTCTATACCAGGAAAAGGGATATCTTCTTTTATCATTCCTCATTATAAATCTACAATTTTTCCATGGATAAGAAAAGACTTCTGGAATCATGCATTTGCATAAGCCCATCTCTGCTGTAGAATCTATATTACAGGAAATTGAAATTGAGACTTTTGTGCCTCATACCCTCCATCCATCTCCTACTTGGGTAGAAGTTCTGATCCAAGGTAACAGATCAAGTGAAAATGATTGGCATTGTTATCCCCTTAATTAAGTGCACAGTGGGAGAGTCAAGTAAAGAATAACAGATTATAGCTCAAAGAGAACAGGCATCAACCCAAGAGAAGTGAACCACTCTTCCCATCACCATTTCAGTTAAAATTAAATTTGAGATACACAAAGAAAGATATTTCAGCATAACTATATTCAAAATATAGTGTATATGAAAATTTCTACTTCTATTTTATATGCAGAAATTTTATTTACAGACATTTATTGTTTATTTAAAATTCAAACTTCACTAGGTATCTTGCATTTTTAGTAGACTAATCTGGCAGCCTTACACTGAGAAAAAATAGCCTGGTCCTGAATAACACGTTCCTGTCTTTCGTTTTGATAAATGCCTAAACAAATTCAAGGGAGTTTCACATGAAGATATTTTTACAGTGTTTATAGAGCATGATAAGTATTACAACTGGCATAGCTTAGCACGTTATACATTATCCTGCTACTTTTGTATTGGTATCTGTTTAATATTTATAAATATTTATATATTTCCTTTGTCAAGGAATATAATTTTAATAAAAAGACAAGATATTTGAATACCTTTCTTGGTTATATCTTGAGGTTACTGTTGAAGGAGATATATTTTATATTTGGAATGAGAGGAATCTAAAATCTTTTATTCTGGCAACTTGAGGTCTAAATCTTTATAGGTCAAACAATCTCAGTGTATAATTGGAAATTTACTGAGTCGTCAGGTCTTTTAAAAAGAAATCTACATTAACATCCAAATAGATTTTGACTCTATCCAAGTAAACTGTCTTAAAAAGTCACACATTATTTCTTGTTTACTCTTATCTGAGAATACTGTCAAGAGTTACAGAAACTTAGAAAAATCAATGTCTTTATTGTGACTAAAATTTACTATAATGATTTACCCAATTTAATCACTCACTGCAGTCTAGTATTAAGTAGAGAATGATGAATGCCTAATCATAGTATCAAACAACATTCATTTGACAAAGATTTCTCACAACTGAGGAAAGAATTTTAAAATATTGTGAACAATAAAAATGTAATTGGGATAAAAATGAAGTCTGCCAACAGGACATTGTTTATATGGATATATGTCTTAATATTTTAAACTTAGAGAAATGTATAAACAGCTTTGATTGCAGTTTAAGACATTCTCAATTCTATGAAATCCAAACTACAGAAATTCTAATTTATTTTTTATGTGTCAACCACATAAAAAGAATTCTATTTTTTTATGTGTCAACCACATAAAAAGAATTCTATTTTTTAAAAAGAATGACAGACATAGTACCTATTCTCCCTGAGTTTAGTGATTAGCAGGAAAAAACAATGTACTGACATAATTACAAAAAGTAATATATCACCATTATGATCACTGTAATTATTTGCAAATATCCCTTTGAGTATTTTAGTAAGCTTTTAACTTGTTGCTGTGCTGAACAGGGACCTGCTCAGATAATTGAATTTTAATCAGTGTATTTGACTTTCTGTTACTTAGCATCTCAGGACTTGAAAACTCAAAAACAATGTGGAAGAAGTTGTTTTAAAGGCAGGTATACAACAATTTTAGAAGAAATAACAAGAAAACTCTAAGCAAGGCAGAAAATAAAATGAAAAGGCATATATATAGAGAGAGACATAGGTATTCAACTCAGTTCAATATTCTGTGTTCTTTTTTATGTCTAGGTTAAAAATCACTCTTCAAAAGAAATCATATCAGAAGTTACCAAAAAGAGACTTGTAAATTTAGATCTACTCTCTGAGTATAGAACGTGAATTTGGAGTTGTGATTGAGAGGAATCAAAACTTTGGATTTATGTCTGGCCACATCTATTTGAAACCATCATTCTTGCTCAGTTAAAGTAGACAGGAAACCAAACAAGTAATTTCATCTCAGCTTAGAAAGAGGTCCTGTAATTCTAGCAAATCTTGTAGTAAGTGTAAACTTGCCAACAGATTCATTCCAATCACTCTAGAAATACAGAAACACTGAGTAATCCAGATAAGCCACTTCCAGGTGTTGAACCACAGAATCTGACATAATTTAAAGCCTTTGAGGTCTGGTGTGATTTGCAACACAGAAGTGGACAACTATTACATAAAAGTCATTTGATTTTCAACAATTTCCAAGTTGATGTATGGGTAAGGAGTTTTTTTTATAAATAGTGGTGGAATATAGGGTATAAATATGTGAATCTTGGGTCCTACCTCACGGCAAAACATAAAACTGTAGACCTGAACATAACAATAAAATATCTAGGAAGAAAAAATCAAAGAATGTCTACATAAAATTAGAATAGCTGAATATAGCATTCACATGACACACAACTAGAAAATATTTTCTAACCTTTTTTATTTGATTGTAGCCTATGACTGAGTTCTAGTTTTGCACATAAAAATTATGTGAAATTGTCTATGCATGTTCCCTTTACTGTAAGATGTAAATTGGCCTGGCAATCTTGGAATGATGGCAGAACCACAAGACAGAATAATAAAAGGTTTCTGAAATATTTCACTGAAGAGATTTTCCACTGATAAGGAAGGACAATTTGGACTTTACATGATTGAGAAGTCAAGTTCTGTTCTATTAAACTACTGATGGCCTTGTTGGTGCAGTCTCTGATTTTACTGGTAAGTAATGTGACTATATTGCACCTTGTTCCAATAGAGTACCACTTGGAGTACACTAAGCACTCAAAGAAAATAAGTCTTGGAGATAATAAGTATCTCACTGGAAGACCACAGAAATAACAGATGCTTTGCCTCAAAATAGTTCCACCCAAACTATCTTAAATCATTTGTTTATGGCAGCAGATTGTAATTACTTCCCTTCACTGTGGAGAAGGATACTATGGTGAATTTTGGGAAGCAAGCAAAACTGCCTGTATATCCAGAAAAATGAAAGTATGAGATGTGAAGGAGAATCTCTTTGACTTTGCTGTGTGGGTAGCTAGACATTTAACATTTTCAGAAGTTTGGTCATCAACTTCAGCAGATTTGGGAGACTAGTTTGGCAAGAAGTAGACCTGGTTGAGAAGATATACCTCTTTTCGTCTTTGTGATGGAGGAGGGTAATATGGCAGAAATTGAATGAAAGACCTATTTACAATTACTTTGGTCATCTTAATCTGAGAATTGCTTGAACAAATCTATTGAGATATCTCTTACCAACATTTTTGTTAGATCCTTTTATCTCACATTTAATGTTTTTTTATTAAAATTATCCAGATTTTATTAAAATTTCGGAATACTGTGCCATATTTCTCCAAAATATAATTATTATAACCTTAGCAAAAATGTTTAACATCTTTTTCTTTACCATTCATAACATTATTCACATAAAGTTGCCATATAGTTTATTTTAAGAGACATTCTAATCAAATCACATGAAAAAACTTGGATTTATGTGTTATATAGATATTTGATTATTCAAAACCACTGTCCTACATAAAGTCACAAAAATACTAAATCAGGAAAAATTGGTAGTCATGGAATTTAATGAGTTTAAAATACTAAGCTTTTTTAGTAATTATTAAAAAAATGACAATGACATCTAGAAAACAGTAAATAAAAGGGGTGGGGGATTTCTTTGCTATTTACCAGATATTCATATGCCACTTAATACTAAAAACTAAAAAATCTCATTTCAAATGAAGTATTCATCATAGGATTAAGTTAATCTTGTAGAAGAGATGAAATTCATGAGACACAATTTTTTTTGTCTTGTTATCTTGTTTGTTGTTGCATGTTGAATAAAAATGTGTGAAAAAATAAAAACAAACTGATTATAAGTCATTTTTTATTTAGAGCTTAATTTATACACTGAATCTATTCCAATTTGCATTAGTCCATTTCATAACTAGTTTATAAGGTTTATGTTAGTTTTCTGTGTATTATAGAAAGAATGAAGCTACTTCACTAATTGGGCAAATTTTGGAACCAGAATTTAAGTTTCGGAACATTGTCCTCTTCTGTATCCCAGGTCTTAAAAATAATGAAAAAAAGAAAAAAAAAGGCTGAATTTACAGATTTGTTGATAATTACAGGGAATTATTTCAATAGTTATATTCATGATTAAAAACCAAGTTCTTCAAAAAGATACAATTCCAAGCCTATAGGACACAATTGCCTTGTGTTTTCTTTGTAATTGACTTTATCCTCTCTGGTCTTGAAGGAGGAAAAAGAATTGAACTTTCAGATTTGTTGATAATTTAATGAAATTATTTCAAAAGATACAGTCATTATTGAAAACAAACCTCTTTAAAAAGAAATATTACCATCTTCTATGACACAATTGCTTTTCTTTTCTGCTCAATTGACTTTGTTCTTATAATCAGAAATTATTCTTATGCTAAATACAAGCAGCATGGGGCACTAACTCAGGATAAAAGCACTTTAAAGATTTGCAGCCTACCTTTCCTTTTCTTTAAATTCCTTTCCTTTTTTATGGGAAAAAAATCCTAATTTATCACAAAGGCCCTACTGAGCAATTTATAACTTGTTAGGAGTAGGAAAATGTACTCTATGGTAACTTTTAATCAAATGATTTATTTATACATTCATTTAATTAGCTAAGCACATGGATTCTCTAAAGCAGAGTTTCTCAGCCCCTATTTAAATTATGCACCATCACTCAAGATTTCCCTGAGCTCTACACTCTGTAGTTTGCATAATGAGAATAATGGTAATATTACCAGATATAAAATAATATTCTAATATTGTATATAGTCTTTGAAGTGCCTATATGTCTCTTCACCTTAGCATTCCTCAGAATTTCCACTATTCTCTTCCCTTATCATCTCCTCTGTCTTTATTTATTTATTTGTTTGTTTGTTTATTTATTTTTTAAGACTAGGTCTCTCGCTATTTGCCCATGGAACCGCAGTCTCATGTTGCTAGGGATACCACAGACTCAAGCAATCCCCAGTCTCAGCTTCCCAGGTAGCTGGGAATACAGGCATGCGCCACCACACCCAGCTATTTTTTTTTTTTTTGGGACTAGGTCTCTCTGTGTTGCCTATTTTTTTTGGACTAGGTCTCTCTGTGTTGCCCTGAGCGGGACTCCAACCGCGATCGCTAGCCCCAGCCGCTTCGTAGACTGAAGCTTACAGGCACGAGCCACCGTGCCCAACACATCTTTCTGTCCTTAAGGATCTCAGTGTGATACCAAATTATTTTAACAGTCCAGTTGCTCCCTAGCTCTTGTCCCAGATTCCAAGGCCAGATTTTCTATGTCCCTTCAGTTCTGCCCTTTCAACCTAGTCTCCATGAGATGAAACTTTTTATTTTTAATTGTTTTTTCAGATATATTTTTGCATTATTTTTTACATTATCACTGTTATTTGTTAGTTTAGCACTAATCAGCTCATTTTTCATTTTTCAATTCAAATAATTAATTAATTAAGTAGGCTGGAACCTGATTGACTATTTAGTTTGTACCTGATTAGTTCACTCAGTTCACACCTGTTTGGTCTATGATAGAATCCTAAAGCCAGATATAAAAGGAGGTGAATCCCAGCTTGACCTGCACTCAGATCAGGGTAGGCTGGTAGGGCTCTTGACTTCTCCATGGAGCCTCTGGGGATTCTGAGTTTCCAGTTATACACATGGGCACATTTCTTGATTTAATTTCTATAGTAAGAGGTACTCATCATAAGACTTGAATTTAGAGAGGTGCTTTAGCGCTTTGAAAAAAGAGTAAAAACCGTTTCTTTTTATAAATGACTGCTTCTCCGTGCTCAGCTGTCTTCAAAGCACCTCTAAGGGGGTTAGAGTGAGGAGATATTTCAGAGGGAAAATATAAATAAAATGAAAGGCAAACAAATGTTGTGTTCCTGCTCTCTATTCCTCCCCCGCATTTCTCTCTCCCTTTCTCCTTTATTTTCTTCCCTCACCTTGGGAGGAAAGGAGAAGCGTAGGGCTCTGAACATGTGTTTGTTATTAAGGAGTTGAGAGTTCTGAAGGAGGTTATTTAGAAGCTAAAATTGTCTTTTTACCTTCCAATTTCCTTTGGTTTGACCGTAATAAGAAGAGACATACATCTGGATTAATCTGTACTAGCGAAGTGTATAGTAGCATCTGATGATATCAAGATACTTCACACATTAATATACGTATCAGTCTCTGGGTTTATTGAGCAATTTGTAACAGAAAAGTGTCCAAATCTTTACATAACATGTTGGATATGTGGGATTTAATTCAGTCCTCATGTTTTTTTTGGTTTTGCTATCACTTTCATTTTACAAGCACAAAACTAAGGTTTAGAAATACTTTATAATGTACTTAAAAAATACAGCTAATACAATATGAACTCAGAGACTGAGTCAATTTTATCAGTATGTAAGATTTAGTCACTTAGCTATTTCAAAGTGGATTAATTAAACTCTATAATTAATTTATTCTTCTTCCATATATCTAGAACTTCTGTCTCAGAGATACTAGTAAATAATTATTTGCTTTTACCCACCTTCTGGAAGGGAGTCTTTCCCTAAATTTCATTTCTTCCAGTTAGAAGTGGGTATGACTTCTTTTATGTGCTTACAGTCCACTGCCAATAAACTTTTTTCTTCTTTATACCTATTCACAACCACATTGAACTTCCCTTCCAGTTCTCTTTCCCCATCCCATTGTTTGGGGGAATAGATAATGTATATTTCTAAGCAATACTTCATTAAACTTCTCTGTTTTATAAGAAAATGCCAGTCAATGGTGTTTTTAAGTATTTGAATATGATCTATAGATTGTAGATAGATAGAAAGATAGATAATAATGAGAGTCTGTCTCTTGTTACTAATATAAACATTAATAGCTCATGCTAGCCTCCTTACTATTCCTTGAAGATGACAGATACATTTCCTTCTCCCCCCATAAATCTTCCTGCCTCACTTCCCTCAAGTGTTGGTTTAAGTTTAACTTCTACTAAAGTTTTACATCAAACAGGTTATCCATTAGAGCAACACTATTCTACATTCCAGTTGTATACAACTGACCTTCCCATGTCCTATACTTTCTTTTTTTCTTGTAATGCTTATAATTTTCTAACATAACACAATTACTGACTTGTATTTCACAATGCCTAAATCCTCCCAACCATAATATCCAGCTTTACCAGCAATCTTATCTGTTTTGATGACAAAAAAAAGTTAGTCTCCATAATGTCACAATTGTTAAAGATTATACTGAATGAACAATAGACATTTAAAATGTCATTTATAAAGTGGATCATAAACCACACACACACACACACAAACTAGTGGAAAGGGTAGCTAACTAATCATAAGCATTATAGACATTTTATACCTTCAAAACAAAGGCAGGAAAAAATGGTGGCCTCCTAATATGTTGCTCTTCTAGGTGTACCATGAAGAAAATAAAAAATCAAATTAAAGACTCGGGGAAAATATTTGTAAATTTTGTATAGGGTGAGGATTTGAATCTAGAGTATGCAAAGAACTCTTTGAATGTTTATGAACATAAGATCACTCAATTTAAGAATTGGCAATTGATGTGAACATATATTTCTCTATAGAATATTTTAAAATTTTAATAGGCGTATGAAAATATCCTTAACAGTTAGTCATTAGGGAAATGTAAGTCAAAATCACAATGAGTTAACATTTCATATCTATCAGACTGGCTAAAATCAAAGAGGGAGACAAGATTGAATATTGTCAAGAATATAGAAAAATATGAGCTTTCACATATTTGTGATGATACAGTAATATGCTTCAACCATTTCAGAAAGTAGTTTGGTAGATTATTTAAATGTACTTCATAGATACACAGTTCAACCCACCAATTCTACAACTGTAATTTGATATTGACCCAAGAGAAAAAAGAAAATGTGTCCATGAGAAACTTCACACAAATATTCACAACTTTAATTATAGTAGCCAAATAAGTGGAAATGAGTCAAGTGCAAATTACATTGTGAATTATCAATGTGTAGTGTGTCTACTGATAAATAGTTCAAGATGAACTTCACAAACATTATGCTAAGTGAAAGAAGTCAGACAAAAAAGATCAATTATTGTCTAATTCCATTTACATGAAATATAAAACCCATTATATAAAATGTTTAAATAGGCAAAAACAGACGCAAATGGTATAGGAACAAAAAGATGGCAATGCATAAGAAGAAAACGTATATGCTTGTTGGGGCTGGAGAAGGCAACAGGATCAATTGTAAATGGGAACAATGTGTCTTATTGGAGTGATGAAAATGCTCTAAACAGGAATGTTGTTGATGACTGCATAACTCAGTAAACTATACTTAAAGTAATTACATACAACGCACTAAAAATGAAAGAATTTTGTAAGTTGTAAATTATAATTATGTGACATTTTATGGAAAATCAGCCTCAATAAAGTTGTTGGAAAAAAGCGTATTTGTAGAAAATAGTTTGGACTAATAGCAGTCTGACCATCTGATAGTATAGACTAGGATACAGGCAGCACAATTTTTCAGATTCTTAACATGAATAGAAACAGAAATAACATACCCTATTATTATTCACAGTATAAAGCTTGCTCATGCATAGTCATCAACAGAATATGGAGACTTTCTTTTCAAAGTTCAGATACTCAGTTTAGGAAATGTATATTACATTGCTTTTAAATATTTTAGAGATGTTTTCTTGTCATTTCTACATTTTCTTTGTTTATGTTACTTTGGAGAGAAAATCAAAGGACTGTCTATCTAACCCACAGCTTTCTCCAGAAACACTCACCTATATCAAAAGTCAGTATGCAAAGAAAACCTATTTTACCCCATTTCTACTGGCTTTAGCTCATGAAGTCCTTGGTGTTTCCATTTCTAACTGTGTTTTGCTATCTGTATTTTGTTATTGAAATTTCTTTTTGTTTTGTCTTCTCTTATGACTGTGAGTGATGGTAAAATACTGCTTGGGTGAATATGATTATGAAAACAAAATTTATGTCTGCATGGTTCATGATTTTCATTCTTTAATATGAATTTTAGATATCTCTTAATAACTGTGTTGGTTCTAGTTGTTTTTTTTTTTTTGACAGGAAATATAAGTGATATTTCTGTTACCTATTTCACTATATTCAGGATCAACAACATTTTTTAGAGTCTATACTGTCAACCTCTGAGCCATTTGGTCCTACTAATAATTTCTTATTTTTACACGTCTTTACTCATTTATATACTCAACAATTCTTTATTAAACACTCTGTTAGAAATTGTTATAATATAACAGGATATAGCAGTGAAAAAAAATGGACAAAACCTTACAGAATTTGCAATTTAGTGAAGATGGTAATCTACCTTTAGCCACAGGATTTGTATATTGCATAATAGTCATACATGTGAAGAAAACTCCTGCTTGTTGAGGGAAAAACAGTATATAATTAAGTACACATATAGTTGACCAGCAATCATACCAAGTGAGAACTTACTTTGAGTGAGGCCTTGTCTTAGGGACACAACCACAAAGACCCTAGTGAGTATGAGGCTTCCAAAATGAATTATAAGGACAAAGTTCTATAAGAAAGAATAAGTAGTACAGGGGAAGGGGAATAGTTTGTGATATTAAAGATATCTCCTTTATAAAGAAAGACTTGAAGAATATAAAGAAATTAGTCAAGCAGGTTGTGGGAGCAGAAAGCAATAGATCAGTGGGGGATCATTTCAGAGGGGCATCAGGCAGCCAGAACCCAACCATGTGAATCTTTACAAAACCTGTGGATTTTACTCTGAATGAAAAAGACTTGACATGATATTGATGTATTTTACAAAGCTCATTTGACTGCTGTGCTGAAAATAGGCTGTATAGATTTTAGGATAGAAGAAAGAATAAGATAGAAATTATTCAAGTGAGATATGATAGACTTGATAGACCATGATAGACCATGGTGGTACCACTGGAAGAAATGAATGGCAGGATTTTGAATAGAAATCAAATAAAGCAAACACAATTTCCTTTAGAATTACATCCATAGTATGAACAAAAAGAGAAAGGTCAAGGATGAATAGTTTTGGCTCAAACAATTTTTCAAACATATTGACATCAACTTAACATGTGACACAATAAAGGAGATAAGTTTTTTATATATCCAATAGGAGTGGTTGAGTAGTTACACATGTGTATATGTATGTTTGTATGAGTGTTATATAAAATTTGGAGTTGAGAAGAGCTTTGTGGGGATGAAATAAAATAAAATATTACAGCATTTAGAAGGTGGTATGTGTAATGGAGAATAAATGATAAAAGAAAGGTGATAGGCACTTGTGTATATAATAGAAAGTTGGTTGAAATTTTAAATACTGATAAGGAAGGAACTGACTCTGAAGATAACAATTTGAATAAAGAAATAAAATAATGAAAATGAACCAAGTAGAGATAGAAATGTGATGAGCATCCTATAAGAATATGGTATAAAAGGTCCCCAGATCTAAAAATGTCTGGACTAGAAAAACTTGGAAGACAACTCCAAATCTTAAAAATCAGAAAAACAATTGTGGATCAAAACACCTATTGTGTTACAAGATATTGCAAAGATTAGGGTCTTATATTGAGTGAAATAGGACCAAACTGCAGTATTTTGAGAAAGATATGGCATGAATCAGCAAACATTGATAGAATTATTCTAGGCTGTTTGCTGACTGCAATCTGAAAAATGACAAGAGTATAAAAGTAAGAGTTCTTAAGAAGCGAATGTGAAACCCAGGAAAGAAATGTTGTCAGGGTGGTAGCATTGGAAGTACTGAGAAATATTTTACTTTAGATTTTTTTTACATTTTAATTTAAAAATTTATTCTTTATATCACAACCTCAGTAAATGGTTTTTGGGATATTTCCCACACCTCCCTCCCTCATGGGCCCACTCCATTCTTTCATACCCCACTCTTTGTTGTTTGCTAGTCTGTGTTAAGTCTATTACTCTCTTTCTGTGGCAGTGTTCTTTCACTGGGTGAAGGACTGTGTTCTTGAAACCAGGCAAGCCTTGACAATAGGTTTTCAATCTTAAGTTTGCATTGGGCAGCCAGTCTGTTTTTATTTGTGGTCTTTCCATGCTTTCTCATTGGAGGCTGTCTTCTCCAACCCCACCTCTGTTGTTTTGCTGCTTTACCTTATGGTTCTAGCTTAGATTTAGGGGGTCTAACCCCATGCCACTGCTGGTGAAGAAGTTTCTCGTGGATACAGGCAAATGTGATTGGCCATTGTAGATGATCTCCTCTGCCTCAGTTTGCAGATTTGCTGTAGTGCTAATGGTCCCAGTCTTTGATCTTCCTCTCCTCTCCCATAGTGTGGGGAGGGGTGCCTTGCTCTCCTAGAAGGCATCTCTGAAATGGGGTCTTGGGTCTTCCAGACCCAGTGAGTGCGTATGTGTGTTTCATGATATCATGTGTCTATAGATGTTTTTCCTGTTTTGCATGGATTGGTTCTTTTGATTGTCCATCTACTGTGTCCAGCTCAGGCTTGTAGGCTGGAGTTTTACAAGGTCCCTCACCCATTTTATCATGGGGTTTGTGTTATGTATGTTCTTGCCTCTCCTGAAGATTATCTGGAGAGTGAGATGGAGGGGGCACACCCTGCCCACCTCCACCCCCCACTCAGCCCGGTACCTCCCTGCCTTGGGGTGAGGCCCAGATGTCCATGCATGAACCATCCCAATCCCCCTTGGGTTGGAGCCTGGGGGCAAATGCCTTAGCCAATCTGGGCTGCAGATGGCTGCCTCATGAAACAACCATCTGCTGTTTGATGGGGCTAAAACCCCATCCACCTCCTCCCCCTTCCTGGACTGTCCAGCTTGGGGTGGGGGCTTACACTGGGGTCTTCTCCGCCCCTGCTTTCCACTGGCTAGAGGTGGAAGGGTGGGAGCCCTGAGCAACATGGAGGTCTCTGGGCTGACCCGGCTACCCCTGGCGTTATGCAGCTGGTCTGCACCCCACTCACCCTCCTGACAAGAGGATGCTTCTTATCAGAGGCCTCACATCCAGGTGCAGCGACCTGGATGGGGTATGGCCCCTCTCAACTGAACCTGAGGCAGAGGGGGCAGAGCCACTGGCTGCATGGAGGCCTCTGGGCTGACCCAGCTACCCCCAGCAGTGTGTAGCTGGCTTGCACCCCACTGCACCCTCCAGGCAAGAGGATGCTACCTGTCTGAGGCCTCCTCCCATCCAGGCACAGTGATCTGGACAGATTGTGTCAGATTTATTTCTAAAGATAGAGTTTACGCATATGAAAAATAAAGTGAGATATTTTTGTTCGATTGGTGCAAAGCATGCAAGAATTCTTAAATATCTCTTGTTTAATTTTCTCAAAAAAAGATTTGCTGAGGTTCTGTAAGGTTTCACGCATTCTCCTACATCATCAAAGGGCTGAAGTAAAGATCTAGATATCTGGTTTTTCAGGGAAGAAAGAATATCAAAGCATGTAATTCAAGGAAAGTGAGAAACATGAATGATTAGAGAATTCTATAATATAATTGAGTTTTACAGACATTAGGAAAGAGGAAGACTACTCAAACCAAGGTATTAATTGAAGACATTACATATACTAATTACCCACCCATCAAGACTTTTTTTCCCAAGTCATTTTATTGTATTTTTAAAATACTTTATTTATATATAAATTTCACATGTCTGTAATCTCTGGGATTTACCCCCCCTCCCTGACCCTTTCCACCCTGTCCCTAGCCCCCCCACCCCCAGTTTGTGTACTTCAATTTGTTTGTTGGCTTGTTTTGATTTTTCTTCATGGATTTTTGTTTATCTTTCCCATGTCCCACATAGTAGTAGAGAAATCATTCGGTTTCTATTTTTTTCTTTTTGACTTGTTTCTGCTAATATGAATTCTTCTAAGTTCATCCGTGTTATCATAAAACTGTGCAATTTGTTATTTTTAATTGATGAATAATATTCCCATTGCATATATATATATATCACATCTTTTTCATCCATCAAGACTTTTTTGAAGTATACTAAACCTGAGGTATTCATTGAAGACATTACATATACCATTACCCACCCAACAAGACTTTTTTTAAGAGTACTGCAAAACTAGGTGAAATTTTAAATTGATAAGCATGAGATTCTACATCATTGTCCTCTTATTGGAAGATAGAAACAAGTAAAGAGAGACATCAAATACCAAAGTTCAAGGTCTTTAAAACATGGCATTTTAATTATTTGCAGTTATGCCATTCATACCTCTAGTTAGCAACTACTTCTCATATCCACTCTTCTTTAATACTACTAAAATTTGGTAAACTACCCCTACACTTCATAAGCACTTCATTTAACAATGTTTTTCACCAACCTCCATTGTTTCTATTCTCTGCATAAATTCCTATCTTTTAACTACCTTCCCATCTTTATTCATTCATTAAATGTTTGCTGGATGTAAGATATATGCCAAATTCTAAGCAGGAAGCTTTATAGATGAGAAGGGGTGAAAGAAGAAAATTTCCTGCTTGAATTACATTTCCAGAGTGGCTAAATTAATTTAAAGTATCATTACATTTCTGCCCTACCATAGCTTTCTATTATTAGTCCTGTACCCATTCTTTCTATTCCTACTATTGTCTATTTTGACCTCAGAGTGATGGTGACATTTTATTTTAAGCTTAAAATATACACTGGGTTATATTATACCCTTGATTTCTTCTAGGTTTTTTTTTTTTTTTTGGCAGATAATAGAAATAATTGAACTCAAGGATTATTTGATACCCACAACTGAAGAGCTCTGGCATATTTGGGGCTTTCTGAAAGATTTTGTTCGAAGTTTCAGATGACAGCAGATCTCATTCTCTTTTCATTGCTAACGTTATTCTGCAATGTTGTTCTGCAGTGTTGTTGGCTTCATTTATAGGTAGACTCTGCCATAACATGTAGTCTGAGTATTTTTTATTTTAGTTACTGAATTATTAAATTGAAAATAACAATGTAAGCAAAGCAAAGATCATTGGGCCCCCTCCCACTTCATTCTTATCCCTTCCTTCCCCCTCTAGTAGTTTGAATTCTGCCATCATATTTCTAGGGTTTTTATTTAAACTTAATAGTATAAGTTGGAATGCTAGTCATTTTTGGTTTTTTCTTTTTTCTTTGATTATATTTGGAGAAATAAAACTACCCTGGATTTTACTGAGAATAAACCTCATTTGTGTTAATCCAAGTCTGTGTCTCTTAGCTTTCAGTGTTTAGACACAATGTATTTTCCTACTGTGATCATCTTGTGGAAACTTAGACAGAACTTTTATATAAATAACTTAAATAAATGGGATAAGGTTTTCTGAGGAGCTTTAGGGACAATTTGAACATTGAGTACTATTTGGCTGGATAGCAGTTGTGATCTATCTCATCACTTGCTCAGGAAGCTATTAACAAAAGGGTCAAAGTCAATAATTACAAGTTTTCTTCTCAAAGGGCCAGTGCCTGGTCAGGTAATAAAAAAGTCCGTGGTATTTATATTACCTTTTGAAGAAATGGGGTTAAATTGGAGGTTGAAGGCAAGAATGTTAGGAGAGAGAACCTAAAGAGAGTTATGACAGGAGAAGCTATTGGGTTACTGTACATCTACAGAAGATTGTATTTTGTATTAAATCTACATGCAGATTTAAACATATAAATAAATCTCTATGGCAGAATGTCAAATTTATGGCAGATTTTAACCACTGCATATTTCATTATTCTGACTTTAGGAACTTGGATTCGCACTCTCAATGTCATACTGGAAGGAAATGACAGGCAAGGTTGTGGTATGCGGGCTCTGACTCCTCTGAAAGTTTCCTATGGCTCTTCTTAGTATACTAATTCATCAATTCTGTTGTGCTTACATCGCAGTTTGTGGAGTGGACAGTCAAAAAAATGCTTATGAAAAAATCATTATAAAAATACAAACAGAGGAATGCCACTTGAGGGAATACATGTTATTAAAAGAGATTTTAAGAGATTTTGCCTATTGGTTCTCTATGTACTTGTACAAACTTAGTATTTCCACTCTTTTATTTATTTATTTTTTCCTTCTTGAGACTAGGTCTCTCTATGTTGCTCAGGGTAATCCCGATCCCAGATTGGGTCCAGGGTCCCACGGACTCAAGCAATCTCCAGCCTCAACCTCTCAGGTACCTGGGATTACAGGCATGCACCACTGCCACCTGGCTGCTTTTTCGAGACCAGGTCTCTGTATGTTGCCCCGGGTAGTCTCAAACCTGAGAAGTCAAGCGATTCCATCCCGCTTGCCTCCCAGCGCTTGGGCTCACCATCATGCCAGGCTTTAGTACTTCCACTCATGTCACAAATGGCTAGTAAAGAGTTCTAAGGGTCGTGGCATGAAAACTTAAATAGTTTTGAGAAGATGGACATGTTGGAGGCCAGTCACAGGATACATAGCTTTCCTGTAACATCATAACAACTAATTCTGATGAAAAGGAAAGCCATTTTCATAGATGTCCACTTCCTCTTTCCTGGTTGTGTGTACATGTGTGCCTACAATACATCTCTGTTCAATATTAACTGTACAATTGTACATTTAAATCTGAATGATAAGTGAACAAAAATAAAACAACAGTAAGCTGGATGTCATAACAGAAAAAGATAGTTATGAAAACAGGAGAACTGAAAAACATGACCTTGCACTAATCATTTCTGCTCATAGAACCATGATTTCTGTAGCAGGGGGGAAAAAGGGTGATCACTTAGGCCATTTTCCCTCCTGTTTGAAAGTTCTATGAACAAGAAGTCAGCAGAGAGTGCACAAGTAAGTACTGCTGCCACTCGCTCTTTCCCTCACCCCTGTGTTCCTTAGCCTCACCTATCTCTCTGAGCACAGATGGAGGTGTGATCTTTATTTTAATCAAGCCTTTCATTTACCCTTGGGAAGTGTATTTTGCTATGATTTTCCCTCACCATCTGCTTTCCTCTATAGCTTCAATAAAGGATAAGCTTTACTTTTGAAGTACTTTCAAAATTTATGTCAATAAATTGCAACAGATATCATTTTTAGAATAACATCGTTAAAAGCCTGTGACTGCTTTCAACTTAGCTGAATCTTTTTTCACTGTTCCTTTTGCTTTTGTTCTCTGACCCTTCACCTGAGTCCCTTGTCTTCCTTCTGCCAGGATTTCTGCCATCCTCACTCCTCCCTACTCTACTTTCTTTTTTTCATCCTTCAAATTGTCCCACAAATTGAAACACACAATTTATATTTTTATTCAAGAGTTAGTTACTCACAAGGTAAAGCACAGGATTTATGTCTGATTTTTTGGGTACACCTTTCCAAAAATTAATGATTTGAGCAGTCTTAAGTAAATGGATGCTCTCTTTAAAAAGAAAAGGCAAAAACCAGAACAAAGTCAGTGACAAGGTTTTTATTGTTACCTTGAAAGGACACTACTTTGCTTACAAGTTTATTCATGGTAGAGGAGATAATTATTGATTTTAGAAAAAGGAATCCTTACGGCAAGTCTCAATTTTATCACTCATTCTCTGAGACCTTGTGCAAGTTATTGAAACTTTCTTAGCCTTTTATGTTCTTCTCTCTTAAACAAAGAGACTTGACCCACAAATTTTAAAAGATATCAAGTAGAGTTATTCTAGGACTTGCCATATCTACCAGATGGTGGAAAGTTGAAAAGGAAAGAAAAGAGAAATAAAATTTATCAGTGGGCTAATTCTCAGGTGGGGTATTCTTTTAAAATAATCTTTACTGCATGCCTACCTACGACATTCTTCTAGTCTAAAACTAAATTTGCTTTCAAGTATGTTACCTCTGTCTTGGAAATTTTCCACTCTCTTAGAGTCTCCCCTTTTTTTGGATGGTAAGTCATTAAGCTACACATTAATTTGGAGGAGTGCAATGATACTGTATGAAAAAGTTAAAACTAAAGAATCAGGCAGGTGTTCAAATAAAATCAGGAAAGATGCAGGTTTTTAAACTGCATCAATTCCTGAAATGCCTGCTTTATGTCAGATGGTACAGATGGTAATAATTTCTGGGGATGCAGTGAACAGCACATATTTCCCTCCTTCATGGAACCTGTTTTTCAGCTTCACACTGGGTTAAGGACCAGAGCTGTGCAGGTCACAGTGCTTATAAACACAATTACCATAGAGCAAATGAAGTATAAGCTTCAGGGACCCCCAGATGCATGGTCTTATCAAGCATTAGTTTCAAGGACCCCCAGTTGCATGCCCTAAAAGGACACTAATGGTGGTCTCATAAGACCATATTATTTTTATCTGAGATACATAAGCTTATTTCCATGCATAGTTTAACATGCAGTTACAATAAATAATACAGAGAGATTCTCTGCTTCCTTCATCCAATTTCTGTCATTGGCAACATCTTGCAAAACAACAGAATCATATCAAATTTAGATTGTGACATTGATGCCACACTTTCATCTTATTTAGATTTCCAGTCTTACACCAATTTGTGGTTGTATGTATTTAGTCCAATGAAGTTTGTGTTGTTTTCTGTATCTACCATAACATCAAGATGAAGTTTTACAACACAACCAGACTCTCTTCTACATTCCTTTTAGCCCAGCAGCTACTCATCTGTTCTACATTCCCATTGTTATTGCAAAAATTTTATGCAAATATTGTCATAGAGTATGTGAGCTGTTGTGATCAATTTCTTTTTAATTAAGTTCTCTCAAAAGCCACCTAAGTTATTGCATGTATCAACTATCATTTCTTCATGTCATTGGATGTTTGGAGGTTTTTAATAGTTGTTTTAATAATTATAAATATGGCATAACATATATATGTACATGAGGTATTCTGGGTCAGAGACAGTTTATCATCATTCTGTTGAAAATCAAACAATGAAGTAATTTTCACAAATTCTTAGCAATGCAGTCAGATCAAAAGGTCAGGGCGTGGCCAGGGCCAAGGTGAAGGGGGTAGGAGGAACAAGGTGGCAGGCAAGACCCCTAGCCCCTACAAATCTTCATGTTGTTTCTTGGGCTTCTTTTTCTCTCTGGCATTTTTCTCCACATTCTCTCTTTAGCTGGCTTCCTTTTCTCCTCCCCCATGCTCTCTGACCCCCATGCTCCCTTACTCCCTTATTCTTTCATCCTTTCCTTTCAGACCCAGGTGTGCACACTCACACATGTGCAAACCCACTAGGGTCAGGCATTTACAATCATGGGGAAGGGGCAATACCACAGGTGCTGGTCATAGAGTCTAATGGAGGAGATAGTCTGAGTAGCTCATTTACCCTATAGTCTCATAAAACTGGAATTTATAAATCCATGCTTATTATATCCAGTTGTCAGGAATCAATAGATATTAAAATTTAAGAACGTTCAAAATTAAATAAGCATATTATTTTATGTTTCACTTAATAATTATACAATAAAGCTGGAAAATTTAATATGCAAATATATATCTGAGAATATTAGCCATAACTACTACTTAAAATCTAAAGTACACAGAGAGATTTCATAAATTTACAAGAAACATATTACTACTAATAACACTTCTATTGTAAAATGCCTTTAGTATTTTATTAGTATTTATACGCATCAATCAAGGAGGACAAACACATGTCATTTGCAGCAATCTGGATGGAACTAGAAAGACTCATATTAGCAGAAATAAGTTAAAGAGAAAAAGAGAAGTACAGGATCATCTCACTTATATGATGGATATAAGGAAAAACAAACAAATGAGTAAGAAAGAATGAAAACAGCCAGGCACGGTGGCTCGTGCTTGTAAGCTTCAGCCTATGAAGCGGCTGGGGCTAGGGAGATAGTGGTTTGAGTCCCGCCTGGGGCCTGTAGTGAGACCTAGTTCCAAAAAAAATAGCTGGGCGTGGTGGTGCGCGCCTGTAATCTCAGCTACCTGGGAAGCTGAGGCTGAGGATTGCTTGAGTCTGTGGTATCCCGGGCAACGACAGCCTG
>PVHY01012482.1:0-44375 GCA_004024945.1 Uropsilus gracilis | reverse complement strand
AGAAATATGACATTGGCCCCACAGCAGAGCTGCAAACCAAAACTGAGGAGACCAGTCAAGGAACCTCTCTACAAAAAGAAAGGAAAGAAAGAAAGAAAGAAAGAAAGAAAGAAAGAAAGAAAGAAAGAAAGAAAGAAAGAAAGAAAGAAAGAAAGAAAGAAAGAAAGAAAGAAAGAAAGAAAGAAAGAAAGAAAGAAAGGAAGGCTGGGAGTCAGGATCCCTAAGTAAAAGACCTTTTCTAGCACTAGTCAAAGAAGCAACAAAATGGGACAGAAAACAGAACAGAGGTGACAGCCACCATGAACAGGGAGGCACTGATAGAAGCCAAATAAGCTCAGGCTGGCCTTTGAGTGCAAAAATGGGACTGGAAATCTAAGTAGCATGGTCTACCATGTGCCACGAAAGCACATCTTCACCCTGGATAAGGACACAGCTCCAGAAAAGAGAAAGACCAAAGGGCCAAATATGGACAAACAACAATAAGAAAGGAGATGGAGTGACCAGAGGGAAGGTAGTTGGGGGTGAAGGGGGGGTAGGAGGCATTCCCATGGGGATCAACAATCATACAATGTATGAAACCCAAAAATAAAATCAGCTATTTTTAAAAAGAATTACATGTCTACATTTCCCCCAGAATTTTGATGAATTTGTCATGGATTGTCTTCAAATATCTAAAGAGTTTCTTTGCAAAAGAATATTTAAACACTGCATGGTGTCTTGCAATATAGAATTAGGGCTTCCAGGTATCTGATAAAAGAAAAAGACTAATATTCTTAAGTTACCAAAGAGGATATAGATACTCTGAAGAGGGATTGAGTCCATCATTGGAGCACTCTGCATGTGTAAAGAGAACAATTAAAGTAAAGAAGCATTTGGAAGGAATGTGGTAGAGAGTATTTAAGTATCATGTGACTGTTGAATGACTGGACTTTTCAATTTCTTGCAGAACTGAGAGCCCTTATATAACCTATGTGTAATTTTCTAGCTAGTCATCAATAGTTGTTCGATGTTTACTGACCGTGTGAAGATTTCTGCATTAGTCATATCCCAATAACTTAGTATCTTCTAAAAATATGAAAAAAGTGCTCATCATCACTAATAATCAGGGAAATACAAATCAAAACCACAAGATACCATCTTACATCAGTAAAAATGGCCCATATCAAAAAAAAAAAAAAAAACAAAAACAGGCAACAACAAGTGCTGGCGTGGATGTGGAGAGGAAGAAACACTCTTACACTGCTGGTGGGAATGTAAACTGGTCCAACCACTATGGAAAGCTGTGTGGAGGACCCTCAAACTAATGGAAATGGAACTACCATTTGATCTAGCAATCCCACTACTGGGAATCGACCTGAAGGATATAAAAACACTGATTCATAATGACACCTGTACTCAGATGTTTATCACAGCACTATTGATCAATACAATAGCCAGGTATGGAAACAACCCAAATGCCACCAAACTGATGCATGGCTGAACAGGTTGTGGTATATTTACACAAGGAATATCATTCTGCCATCAAAACTGACAAATAGGAGGAGGCATTTGTGATGACATGGATAGACCCAGAGAGAATCATATTAGCTAAAATAAACAAATTAGATGAATTTATGGTAACATGGATGTGCCTAGAAGAAATCGTATTAGCAGAAACAAGTCCAAATGAAAAAGACACCAAATAGTTTCACTATTATATGGGACATGGGAAAGATAAACAAAAAACCATGAAGAAAAGTCAAAACAAGCCAACAACCAAATTGAAGTACATAACTTAAAGCAGGGGGGCAAGGCAGGATGGGAATAATCAGGCAGGGTAGGGGTGAACCCCAGGGATTACAAAGATGTGAAATTTATATATCAATAAATTATTTGATAAAAAAATCAAAAAGAAAAAGACAGAAACCATATGATCTCACCTATAGATGGGATAGGGCAACAACAAACAACAGGCCAGGAAAATAAGCTGACAGTGGAGCTGGAACAGGCTGCTAGGGAAGGGGTGGGGGAGGGAGAAACTGGGGAAGGGAGGGACGCAGGAAGATCAAGAGGAGGGCTCTTGGAGCATGGGGTGGAGGGAGAACCCTAAGAAATGCAACAATGTAATACACACATACACACATATATACTTATATGCATGAATATGTGAACAACAAACTGACTGATAAAAAATTTAAATGAGCATTTACTTCTTTGCTCACATGACTTGAGGGTCGCAACTTGGTGGTGACTCTATCAGCTTATGCTGAGGACACCTAGCACAGCCTCCTTCGTGTGTCTTCCCAGGCTGGTACCCAGGCTGAAGGTTTATCTGCTGGCTGTCATGCAGTGTTTTTAAACTATAGAGCAGATGCCCAAAGAGAGACTGGGGAGAGCAGCATCCAATCACACACGTTCTTTGAACCTTTGCTTGGATGGGGTTGTATTGTTTGCTCATTTTCCACTGGCTACAGTAAATGATTTGATCAATCTTCAAGCCAAAGAGAGGAAAAATATAATATCCCTCCTCCAGGGACTAATAACAAGGGTAGTAAAGAGGCAATGGTGTGTTGCAGCTAGCTTCTACTCATTTGTAGCAGCCATGTTTTTGAATTCCAGGAATATGACCCACTGGTTAAAACCATGAATATATTTGCTTCCCATAGGGATCTTAAAATAAGTCATGATGGGAATATATACCTCATGGAAGTTGGTAAATGATGTCAGTAGGACGTCTCTCCCCTCTGAAAGGCAGTTGTCAAACACCATCACGCTCTGAAAGAAACCAGTGATTGCACAAGGAGAAAACTACTTGGCCATCATGGCTCCTAGGACTCCAGCAGGAGGAACGGATAAGCAACTACTCAAAGTCCTTCAAGGTGTGCTAAGAGTGCTGTGCTGATTTTCTTAGGTCACAGGATGGAGTCATTATCACTTAGATGCCTCTTAAATCACCTGACACAGCCAGCTGAAGTGCGTCAGAAGACAGGTACCCATGTTCCTCCCCTACCTTTCGTGAGCTCAGGTGAGGGGCTCTTGTTTTCTTGGAAGCATACCTGACACCAAAACTGCTTCCAGTTCCCACTTCCCTCGGCCACTTTGAGAGTCTCCAGTAAAATACTTCCATGCTTCCTTGCTCTCCGGGCCCCGTATCCTGCAGTTACCCCCATGAGCATTCAGGATGGTTTCCAGGCTACACCCCCACCTTAGCGTCCAGTCCCTTCCTTAAACTGGGCTCTAATTGAGTCCAACGTTTTCCTTCCTGCAGTGTGAACAGAATCATACTAAATGCTGTCACTTAAGGTAGACCAGGTGCAGAGGTTGGGCCTCCCCCAAACCCACACTCTGTCCCCACCCACCTCCCATGCTCACCAATTGACTGTCAAGATTTTCTAAGTCAGGCCTCTTTGGATGGGCCCTGGAGACTGGCCCATCCTAAAGATGATGAAAGGATTAAGGAGTAAACAAGCTGGAAAGGATCACAATAGTTTTCAGCAGCGCTGCCTCCAGAAAACACCAAGGCTATGTTTCTGCACAAAACTCATGGCCATTTGCCCCCTCGGTCCTGCCTCTATTGCTCCCAATTTCCCTTTGTTGGCCTCCACACGCCCCACTCCACCTCTACCTCCACCCCCCCCCACCATCCCCTTCCCCTCCCCCAGAGGGCTGGTTCCAATTGCAAGGCCATCCCTGGAACAATCTCTAGCAACTGGAGTGAAAGGTGCCGACAAAGAGGCCCTCTCCTCAGCTCCCTTTTCACAAGAAACATGTATCCAATTAAAGGATTTTAATTAAAATGCTTTCTGTAGCATCCTGTTTCTACTCCCTGTTATAAATTAAACTTGACATACTCTGATTTAACAGGTGGGTGAGATTATTCTGAAAGCTGCCAGATGAGAGGAAATAGAAGCCCAGCCGAAGGAAGCTGAGTGCCTGGGAGCGGGGCTTGTGTGCATACACCCACCCACCCACCCACACACACACACACACACACACACACACACATTTCTGTGCACAAATGCATAACTTTCCTTGCATAAGTATCGGTGTTTAAATTGTTCACGTTTAGGCAGGCAAACTAGAGCCCAGGACCAGGCTTCCGCAGGCGAGGGAGAGTTTAGAGGAATCAAAATGGGAGAGGGAAGTGCACATGGGTCTGTGGTGATGAGTCATGGGTGCTGTTGTGATGGGAGAATTGTGCAGACTAGCCCTGAAGAGAGAAATCAAGCATTGTACAAAAATGAACAGCAATGTAAGAAAATTAAAAAGTGTGAAAAAGGACTTAGATAAAACAAATTAAGAGAGGCATGGCTAATAAGAACAAAAGGAAAAAGGAATTTTAATTGGTAATAAAGATACTGGAGGGTCAATAATATGTTAGGCTGCAAGCCTAGAACAACTTAAAAGAGAGGATGACCTCCTTTTATTCCAGGTCATTGAGGCATCAAATGGTTCCTTTCTAGGTGATATACTTTATAAAATAAAATGTTAACATGATGGATCTGCTTAAGGCCATGTCAAATAAAGATCAGCAGTAGGAAAAACAATAAGTAAGCTGTCCAAGTTTAAATGCAAGCATTCATGAACAAGTCAAGGGAAAAGAAATCAGAATTTCAATCAAAAACTAGAAACTCGTATAACATCCTTAAAATCTCAGAACTGACTGCCCATTCTCGTGATGACATTCCTTTTCTAAGCATCATCTTAGAAAGACATGCAGTCTCTACTTGTTATATCCTATAGATGCTGTTTTAATCCACATGACTTCCTTATGCATGGGGATCGGGAGTGACTGACTTTCAGGACTAATCAAAATAGATTTCATTACCACGGTGGAGTGCTATGAGTCTGTAAATTAAATGCTCCCAAAGATTATTACAAGACTATAAATGTATATTATAGATAGCAATTTAGATAGCGATTGTTTATTTCAAGGACCTCCCCCATTGCTCCAGTCAAAGTAGCTTACTCACAAATCCTATGCTTGAAGTATATTTTGAAGTATATTATCTTACATTGTTCATGTTGTTCTCTCTCCCTAGATCTCTTCCACGTATGTGGACTGTATTTTATTCCCTAAAATGACCTCTCTCTTTCAGACTCTGGCCATGACTACTCAGTCTATTTTCTGTTGTATATAGCTCTCATATGTATTCATTTATTTGGTAGTCCCCAGAAATGTTGTAGGTGCTGGTGCATAGCAGTTGAGTAATAAGAAAGTAAACATGTTAATTTGCTCAGTGATAGATACATAGCAGGGATAAATAAAAAGCTAGTTTAATATAGGGTATGTTGTCTTGCTGACTGCTTTTTGCCATTATCTAAAGTTTTATGTGTGTATAGCCCATCTTACCAATTGGACTGTAACTTCCTTGAGAAAATGTAAGGAGCCGCAATAGCCAGGCAAGACCCATGCTGTGAACAATCGTTCACTATCTTATCTGGCTTTCTTAAACTAAAGCTGGATTTGCATAGTTCTTACTAGTCTTCAATCTTCCAATATTAACTCACCTTAAAAACATTCCTAAAAGAGATAACAGGCAAATTAATGTAGCCCCTATTGCCTGCCCGAATGTATTCCACAGAAACCTGTATTTTGCTTAATCAGTATTTTCCTAACCTACTTCTTCCTCTCCTTGTTTACCATTCCTCTCCTTGCAAACCATTCCTTCATTCTGTATAAAAAGACTTCTAGGGCCTAATAAACTCGCTGAATATTTCATTACATTCAGTCCAATCTCTTTATTCATTTCACTCCTCTATTCCTCCTCATTTCACCCCAGCTCCCAAGAGATTTTAACCTTCTTGAGAATAGAAGTTACATTGATTTTCATAGCAGATTGGGTGATTCTAAAAATATGCCTGTTTCTTCCAGATTGTTCATTTTGTTTGCATATATATTCATAGTAGTCTTTTATGATCCTTTGTATTTCTCATGTATCATAATTTTGCCACTTTCATTACAGTTCCTTTTATTTTGGTTTTCTCTCTTCTAACTAAGTCTGGCTAAGGATTTATCTAATGAAATGATAATAGATATTTAAAAATCCAAATAGCTACTAGAAATAATACATGAACATGGTGAAGTAACAGTATATAAAATCAACACACAGATATCTGTTGTGTCTCTATATGCTAACAATTACAAGACCAAGAAATTAAGAAAATAATCCCAATAACAATTATATTGAAAGGATGAAGTATCTGAACTAAGGAGAAGGACCTGAAAACTATAAGGAACTGTCAAAGAAAATAAGGCACAAAGAAATGGAAAGTTATCCCATGTTCAAATGGCCATACTACCTAAAGCAATTTAAAGATTCAATACAATACCTATCAAAACCCCAATGACATTTTAAGTAACTAGAACAGTTATAAAATTTCTATGGATCTACAAAATCCAAATATCAATAGCCTAAATAATCCTGAGAGAAAAAGAATGAAGGTATTATCCTCTCTGACTTCAAACTATATTCCATGGCAATAGTAAACAATGTGGTATTGGAACAAAAAGAAACAGAGAGTGATGGAATGAAAGAAAGAGCCTAGAAAAAAAAAAAAAGATGACTACTCTTTGACATAAGAGCCATAGCCATATAATGGAGTAAATAAAACTTCTTTAACAAATGGTGTGGAAAAAGTTGGACAGATGCTTGCAACAAAATGAGACTAGATCATGACTTCATTCACAAACATTAATTCAAAATGAATAGAAGACTTGGATATAAAACTTGAAATCATAAAATACATAGAGGAAAATATTGGAAATGCACTCCTGAACATCAAGCATAGCAAGGCATTTGAAGATTGAACCCGAGTGGCAAGGGAAACAAAACAAAAATAAACAAAAGGGATTATATCCAACTGAAGAGCTGTTCTACAGTGAAAGAAACCACCACGAAGACAAGCAACCAGGAGAAGATACTGTACATCACATGTCCACCGAAGGAACCATTTCCAAAATATATTTTTAAAAATCTCATATAACAATAACCAAACATTTAATATTTACATTTGAACCAAGAATGATCTGAGAACCAAAAAATGTAACAATCACTAATAAGAAACACTCTCAAAAGGAAAGAAGGAACTACAAGGTAGTATATCTCACTCAGCCTCAAATGTTCTTCCATAATTGATCGGCAACATTATAATCTCTTGAAACACTTATTAAAGATCCAGAGTCCGAGCCCCAATTCTAACAGCCACTGATTTAGATGTGTGTAGTCAACAGAATCATGTTTTATAGAGCTCTCTGGGTGATTCTGATGAACTTCGTTTCAGAAGCATTGACTTAAGACAATTAATATGGTTTAAATGGCAAGTTCATATAGATTGTTCTCCAAGACCCTCACCAAGAGACAATAGAGTATGATGGTTAAGAGATCAGATTCTCTTAGAATAAAAGAGTCTAACAATCTGGGATATACTTAGCTCCATGAACATGGGAAAGTAATTATTTTCTCTACTTCACAATCTCCTTATCTAAAATGGAGATAAAGTCAACTCTCAATGTTGTTGTGAGACTTAAATAACTAAATCCCACTGTTGGGAAAAGTTAATTGTTACTAATGCTGAACCACTGGTAGAGGAGAGTTCAGAATTATCACCAGTGATTCAATTTGCATTATAAATCGAAGAAAAGTGTCAGAAAGATAAGGACACACACTGATCACTAAAAGGAGCAAAACAATGCTTCCCAGAAAATTAGAAAATTTCTAACAAAATTCTAGAGCAGATATGTGCACTAGATTATCATAAATATTTAAGAAAAACTACTAGTAGAAGTCAGTGTAAATTCATGCTTTTAAACTGTGACTCAGACATTCAGTTATTAGCAGTTGTTCCTTTATTTTCACTTTAGGAAGCCTCTCCTAATGTCTTTATAAGCATGATGAGTTGAAACTCCATGAGAGGTACCTCAAGACGAACATGCTCAGAACAGAACTTCTAATTCCCACCTCTAACACAAACCTAAGCTTCCCCATCTCAGAAACCATATCAAGGCAGAAATCTCAGGATCATCTTGATCTCCAGTACCTACACAACATACATGCAGACTAATGATTTCCAGAAGTCTACCTCCAAACTTGTCTTCAATCTGTCCACCTCCCTTCATCCTCACTATCACTGCCATGGGCATCTCACCATCTTCTCTCATCTAGAATCTCCCAGTCCCCCAACTGGATCCTTATTTTCAGTGTTGGTCCTTACAGGGCATACTCCAGGCAGTAGACAAAGTGAACTTTTAAAACCTTGTCCATATCATTGCACCACTCAATATGTTTCAGTCCCATTGCAATTGAAGCTTTACCCAAATTCCCTGCCATGATCTTTAGTCCCTGTGCAGTCTGCTCCCAGACCACACTCATCCCCAGTTACATTTCCAGCTTAATTCCTGCTTAATCAAACACACAAACCTTTGACTTTTCAGCAGGTAAAACTCACCCCAATGCCTCTGGACTTTCTGTTCCCTCACTTCTATGCGCCTCCTGATTTTATGCACGACTGGTTTCCTCATAGCTCATTCAGTCACCAAACTAGCCTGACATAATTGGGCAGATGCTTCTGGGCACCACTCCCCACCATCACTTCCATGGTATGATCTATGGTCTTTCTCTCCGCAGAGGTCTCAGTTTGAGATCTCTTCACAGAGAAGCCTTCTCTGACCTTCCCTAGTGGATCTAACATATGACCCTCTGCTACCCTGCATAGCTGGACCCTGATTAGTGTCATGCTATTTCTTGCTACTTGTAATTATCTTTATTTAGCTTATTTGCATGATTATCTTCCCACTAGTGAGCAGTGCGAGGGTTTAGGTCCTTGGTGTTCCATTCACTGATAAGCCCTGGGTGCTGTATCCATGCTACTCTAATTCCACCACCTACTCCTATAGATGTTCAACGATACTTCATGAATACATAAAAAAAAATGCAAGTCATAGTTATGTAAAACCATGCAAGTCATAGCTCAAAGATTTGGCTAACAGTCACGTTTTTCTTTTTTTTTTAAATTTAAATTATATATATATATATATATATATATACATCTCACATCATTGTAGTCCCTGGGGGTCACCCACTACCTCCCTTCCCTGACTGATCCCACTCATAACCCCCAGTTGTGTACTTTAGCTTGGTTGTTAGCTTGTTTTCTTTTCCTCCTGAACTTTTGTTTGTTTTTTTCTATGTTCCATATACATTTTTATTTTCTGACGATGCAATAGATGTGGGTTTTGCTCAAGCATCTCCAAAACATAAAATAATTTTAAATTCTTTTATTATTAAAAGCACTTTATCCTCCAACTACACATGTAGGCGGCATTACAGAACAGCAGTTAATGAGGTGTTTCTGAAACCTTGCCATAGCTCCCTTTTCCGTCTTCTAAGGCCGAAGCTATGAGCATTACTTCATCTGAATCTTCACACTGACTGGTGCTTCCCCAGACATTCAATTGCTGTTAACTAAATTGGTCACTAGTGAAATGTCCTGAAGTGAATAAAACAGCCCCGGAACAAGACAACAGGCAACACAACTGCCTTTTAATGATTTGCGGCATCTGTGCAGGGAGTGTTGGGAGTGGGTGAGGCCGAGGTGGGTAGGTCAGCTGCATAAAATCCACATATGCTAGGGATCCATTACCTCGTCTCTAAGTTACTCCTCTCAACAAAGCCTACACAAGAGCTATGAGCAAGAAGCCAGATGGGCTGGTGGGAGTCCCACACCCATCCTCTCCTTCCCCAAGCCTGGATCTCTGGCTGAGGTGTTAATGAGCAGTAAAAATAAGGCCAGAGGTGATGAGGACGAAGGGGAAAGAGAGCCAGGATGCTCCACGACCTGTATAATCAGTCCCTGAAGATCTGGCTTGACCAGGACTGCAGAATCCCTGTGCTTCCCTCCTCCCCCAAAAAATATGTGAGCAGTTCAGGAAAGATGCTAAGGTACTGTTCACTGAGACACAGCCTTGTTGCGAGTGTGCAAGTGTTGATACAACTTCCATCTAAAGGTGCTTCGTGGGGAACCAAGGATGGTACTGAGTGCTTGTTGGTGGGCATTCTCTGGCTCTATTAATAGCTTGTTCAGTCCCCAAATTAGCATAGCACATTTGGGCAGACACTTCTAGACACCCCTCCCCACCACCACTCCCAGGGGTAATCTATGGTCTCTCTCTGCAGAGAAGTAGCTTGGCAAAAGACAACACAGGCCGTGGGGAATCCCATCAGCCTTTTACTTGTATAGGGACCCCGGAAGGTCGAGTTGGGGGAGAAGTGGTTTGAGGTGTGGTCTATGTCCCTCGGTGCAGTCTCTGGCTCGTCCCGGCTTGCCTCCGGACTCCACCACCACCACCTAGCTCCCTCCTTAAGCTCTGAGCTGAGCAGTAGCGTTGTATCAGGGCTAAAGACTTCACCTCCACCAGGGACTCTGGACATTTTAGGGGGGTTCACTTGTAAATTAGGGACAGTGGTATTGTTATCCATGGCTCTGGTGACCCAAAACCTTGAGCAGAACCGTAGTACAAGAACCATAGTAGTGGGAGCTCTTTGGAGATGAAATAACATAGCCAGAACTTTAAAGCACAAGTTCAATGACAAGGGAGGCTGCAAGGAGTTCTGGGAACCAAGGCTCAGGCTGAGCCAGGCCGTGTAGGCTGATGGGGTCATTTTAAGAAAAGTCAAGGCCCACATCCAAAAAAACAGACAGCATGTGCTGGCATGGATGTGGAGAGAAAGGAACACTCTCACACTGCTGATGGGAATGTAAATGGGCCCAGCCACTATGGAAAGCTGTGTGGAGGACCCTCAAACTAATGAAAATGGAACTACCATTTGACCCAGCAATGGCTCTTCTGGGAATCTACCCAAAGGAGACCTCAATGTGGGTACAAAGGGACACCTGTGCTCGGATGTTTATGGCATCACTATTTATAATTGCAAGGACTTGGAAGCAACCTAAATGGCCCAAAACAGATGACTGGATGAAAAAGATGTGGTATATATACACAATAGAATATTATGCATCAATAAAAAATGACTAATTTGATGATTTTTTTTTTTTTGGTAACATGGATGTAGCTAGAAGAAATCATATTGGCAGAAACAAGTCAGAAGGAAAAGGACAGAAACCAAATGGTTTCACTAATATATGGACAACCAAATGAAAGTACACAACTGTGGGAGTGGCCAGGGAGGGGAGGTGGTGGGTGACCCCCAGGGATCACAATGATGTGATATATATATATATATATAATAAAAAAAGTAAAGACATGGAAACATAAATTAACTTATGGATCCAATTATTGTTCTCATATGTGGAATCTTTCTCCATAAAACTGCTCAGAATAGGATTATTCTATAAATCCCATTCTTGGATATTGTCAAATCAGCTTGATTCAGAAACCTACATCCACCCACCTTTCATGGTCTAAACACAAAGTAGGAATATTTTTATTTATTTGTTTGGTCAGTTGGTTGTTTTTAGAGCCTAGAGCTCCGCTATGTTGCCAGGGGTAGTCTCGAACCAGTGGACTCAAGTGTTCCCGGCCTCAGCCTTCCAGCACTTGGATTAAGGAACACACCACCGCACCCAGCTAAAGCAGCAATATTTAAGTGAAGTTAATCAAGTGAAATATGAGTTTAGTCAACGTTGTGTTTGGATAATATTTTGTGTGGTTTGTGTTACATGAGTATAAGTATCAAGTTGATCCATGGGTGCAGGTACGACTAGTTTTACTTTTTTTCCAAGTGTCTTTCACCCTGTCAGCAATCTACAGTTCCTGGTCGCTGAAAGAAGTTTCTGAGTGAACAGAGCATCCATTTTAAGTTCGGGCAACTATTTGGGAGTGAGGATCTGAGTTTAGAGTCCTACTGCTTGAGGTCAACTCCTGCCTTTGCTGGATGACCTCAGTCAAATATAAACGTCTCTGTGTTTTAGTTTCCTCACTGGTAAAAGGAGACAAATCAGTTCATACCTCAAGGCAGCTGTGAGAATCAAAACAAGTATGGAAATTAAAGTTTGAGAATGGTGTCTGGCTGCTAGCTGGGAATTGCTTTTTTTAAGTGCTCACCATTTTCATCAAACTCATTTTTTGTTTTATTTTGTTTTTCAGGTTTTTGTTTTGTTTTGTTTTGTTTTTCCTGCTTTCTGTTACTCTTGCCTGAATTCACTTTGCTTGGAGCTTTCACTCCCTGGAGAAGAATGATTTATATTTCAACTCTCTAATTCTTTTGGCAATTTTGTGTTAATCAGAACCATTATGATAAAAAAGCTTAAGAATGATCACTTTAAAGCTATCTATTCAAATAAGTTTTACACTTCCCATAGGGAAAACAGTTCTGTTTTCCAAATCTATCCATTTTCTTTCCTGTTAATTAAGCCACATGGGATTCTAGGTTCCAGCAAGTCTTCCAAACATAAAGACTTCTCAATAAAACATTATTTTCTTTATATAGTAGAAGTAAACTTCTACTGGTAGATGTTTTAATACTCAGAGAGAGAAGGCTACTTTGGAAATTTTTCAAAAGCAGAAGAAAGTTTAGTTGGCCTTAATTTTGCTGAAGAAAATTTCTCTGGATTTTATTTTCACATACTGACCCTCCAACCAGCAGTTCATCAGCACATATTTCCTGAGTGTTTATCTTGTACTGAACCCTGCGACAAATACTGGAGATTTGAAGATAAGTAGGGAGTTCTTAACATCACAGCCAAAAATTGGAGAGACAGCTGCCTTGTAAATAAGCATCCACATGTTCCAAGAAGTTACCTTGTTTGGGGACATCTGATTTGGAAGGCACTTTCAATACTGCATGCTGAGCTCACTTCCTCTGTTGCTGCAGGAGCTGGAGGTGCCAAGAAGCTGATCAGTCTCAGAGGTGCAACCATGTCCCCCACTAACACAGGAAGTACTGAATTCATCCTGCCCATCAAGACACAGAATTGGGGACAAGTCTGGAGCCCCCAGTCCAGAATAGGGAGTCACCTTCACCCAATCCTACCATCAGGTGGTAGGATACCCCACAGCAAGGATCTAGCTCAAGATCTCATTCTCTTGGCAAAAAAAGCAACTTCCTGCTTCAAAGTAAACAGGCTTAAAAGAGTGTATGGAACTATTCTGAAAGATGCTTGGCTATCCAAGAGTTCTTATAAAATAATGCTTCGTTAAGTTTGTGAAAGAATCAGAAACAGATGGGTATGGTTTCCATAGAATAGCAGGACTTAACAATTAACATATCTGTGACATGTATGTGTGTGTGTGGAGAGAGACATGTGTAGAGCTATCTATGGACAGATAGCAAAAGGCAAAGGAAACCATGATGTCTGGCGAGTGTCCATTGTAGGTGTGTTTGGAGTGTTTGGTCAAACACCTGGCTCCCCAGGTCCTTTGTATTCTGCCACAACTCTGGAGCCTTCCATGAAGTTTGGTCTGTGTGAAAACTCCTGAATATGAATCATTAGGGATGTGTCAGATGTTGCCTCATTGTGTATCCGTCTCCCAGCCTATGTTCCACCGATCACTGGTTCCCCAAGATTCAAGTCTCCGTGCTCCTTCCCATGACATCCTCCCTCCCAGCATGCCCACCACTGCCAACTCAAGTTCCTGTATCTCTCCAGGCCCACCTCCAACACCAGCTACTTGGAGACATGTTCTTTGACTTTCTTTCAGCCAGGTCTCCCACACAGCCCAAGAGCCATACTTCCTCTTGGGTGGCTCCAGACCTTGGCCACCAAAGAGAAAGTTCAGTTATCCTCCATCCAAAGAGCAAACCCACCAAGTACTCATTCTGCATGCAGACTCTGGGCCATTGCACAACGTGGAGGAATGTGTTGATGCCCTAGAATAGGAGGATGGCAACTTCTACAGCAAAATGCAAGTGCATGGTGCCTTCTGGGTCATGGGGAAGAGCAACTCTGCCCTGGTCATTGTGGCCTCACAGTTAGCTATGAGTACTGATGGCCATGCTGCCCAGGATGGAGCAGGAACAGGAGCACACGGTATTGGTGGAAGTGGAGAAAAAAGCAGAACCCAGTAGTTTCCATGGGTGAAACAGAAATGTAAAGTGTTCTGCACTCACTACAGTTCAAATTTAATGTAGGTCAATGTTTCCCAGAGTGAATTGAGTGGAATATTTGAGGTGTGATATAATGGGAAATGTAGAAGCAAATTAAGAGCTAGAGCTTCAGATAAGAGGACCACCTCCTATCTCTCTAGCCCCCTCTGGCACACTAGAGGGTGGGCAACAGCACGTCTCTCACCTGTAACCCAGTTTCCTAACCTCTTTGAAATGTCCCAAAGACATACAACCTATTAGTAATAACTGTTGCCCCCACAGGTAAATTCTCCTGTTATCACACATTCCCTCATCCTCCCTGCTGCATGTCATGTATGCGTTGCTACTTCCTCATGACATCACTGTAACATTTCCTTGCTGGGTATATAAGGGGCTTCACAGCCTCATTAAAGTTGGACCTGGACATGCTTCCCCAAATCCCCATCATGTGGCCTAGCCTCACAAATCACTATCTATCTCTTCCATCTCAATTTCTTCTTCATTCCTCACACAACTCCTAACAATAGACAAAGAAGATTCTCTGATCAAACTAATTTTGTTTTTCTTTAAATTTAGGATTTCTTGGAGCATGGGATATGGTATTTCCAAAGTGGAAGCAGAAGGACAATAACTTGGTAGTTATTAATAAATCACTTTCTTTCCAAAGAAAGACATGAAACAAGAAATATATATAGTTCTTACTTTACATAAAGCCCACCTCAATCTATCTTACTTCCATCTGTGATATTTACACTGTACCAGCTGTTCTTGATGTGATCTGGGGTGGGATATAGGAGGTGTGTAAATCTGCTAAAATTGCTGTATATATTCACAGGAGAGGGCTCTCAGATCTGGAGAAGAATTCAGGACTCTGAAGTCAGGGAGATTTTCTACCAAACTCCTCTTCACTACCTTGGTACAATGCAGGGGACAGGGCAACAAGAGTTCCTTTTATTCCAATGAACTTGCAGAAACAAACTCGAGGAGATAAAATCTATCTAACTGCCATCTCTTGGTTTGTAATAAGGCAAATGATGATCCTAGTTTGGTCCAGAGTCCTTCTCTTGTAGAATGTGGGGTTTCCACTTTGAAAGACCCCGTTTGGCATTTAAACTTCTGATGAAAATTCTGGTTTCCAAGGCCCTCACCTTACTCTTGCCATTACACCAGCAGGATGGCTGGCAGGGGTGGGATGGCAAAGCCATTGGAGGAGCCCCAGATGCCTTCAGGCCTCACAGCAATAGGCCCCGTCTTACAGGAAAAGGATCCAAGAAAAAAATGAGGGAGTTCAAAAGATCAAGATGCATTTTCATTGATCTTGGACTTGTAAGAGCCACACCATCAATCACAGTCGTTTAAAAATTCCTATTAATGGTCCCTAGTGCCGAGGTTCCCATATGGTTCGTCTTTGTAACATTTGGTATGGGCATCTCTTTGGAATCAGCGTGAGAATCCGTCAGTGTCAGATTCAGACGCACACCGCTGCCTGACTCCTAGGTAGCAGCATGAGGGAAGGACAGAGATCGTGTGTGATCAGGACAGTGGAGAGATGAGACTCCAGGAAAAAAAAACAAAAACCCTGTGCTGTCAAAAAAGCAGAAAGCTGTATGGGGGACCCTCAAGCTACTTAAAGTAGAGCTACCATTTGATCCAGCAATCCCTCCTCTGGGAATCTATCCAAAGGTTACAAAAACATTAATTCTAAAGGAAACCTGCATCCATATGTTTACCACAGCATTGCTTATAATGGTCAGGACATGGAAACAACCCAAATGCCTCAAATCTGATGATTGGATCAAAAAATTGTGGTCCATGTTCACCGTGGAATAGTATTCAGCAATCACAAGAGTCAAACATGTCATTTGCAGCAACATGGGCGGAGCTAGAAGGAACCATGCTAGAGGAAATAAGCCAGAAAGAAAAAGAGAAACACCAGATGGTATCACTGATATGTGGGATACAAGGGGAACAAACAAACAAAAAAAGTTAAAATTAACAAACTGACAGCAGAACTAAAACATACAGCAAGGGAGCAGGAGGGAGGGAGAAATTGGGGAGGAAGGGTGAACGCAAGTGCATAGGATAATGGTTCATGGGTGACTTGGTAGTAGGAGAAATTGAAGGTATAGAACAATGTAAATATATATATTATATATACATAATCAAATCAATCAAAAGACACAGAGTAACAGACTGGATCAAAAAACAGAAACCAACATTCTGCTGCCTCCAAGAAACACACTTGAACTCTAAAGATAAGCAAAGACTGAGGATAAGGTGCTGAAAAACAATCCTGCAAGCAAATGAACCCAAAAAGAAGGTAGAGGTAACAGTCAGAGAGGGAAGGTGATAGGCAAACCCCAGGGAGTACAAAGATCTGAAATTTATATATAAATAAATTATTTGATATAAAAAGGAAGGCCGAGGTAACCATTCTTATAACAATTAAAACAGATTTCTAATTTTAAAAAGCAACAAAGGGCAAGGAAGGGCACTACCTAATGATTAAGGGAAACATATTTACCAAATAAAGGAGTAGTATCAAGATTCGTAAGGCAACTACTAGCCAAACTGAAAGCAAATATTGACGAAAATACATATATGGGAGGAAACTTTAACCTTCCACTCTCACCAAAGGACAGATCAACGAAACAGAAACTACACAAGGACACAAAAGCCTTAAAGGAAAATTTAGACCAAACAGATCTAGTAGATATCTATAGGACACTGCACCCTCAAGGAAAAGAATGCACTTTTTAAAAAAGATTTTAAATAAAAAAGAAGAAAGCTGCAGCCAGATTCAACCAGACCAAGAAGGTCCTAGGACATGTCCTGAGACAATGGTGAGGAAGCTGCATGTGTGGGAAGGCTTCTGTTCTACCCCATCCACCCCAGATCCGCAGGTCGTACAAGGGGCAGATCTGGTGATGATGTCCTCTGGAGAAGAAGCAGCAGGGATTTGAGGAATGAGCCAATAAGAACTGAGAGATTACCAGCACATGCGGTGCTGAGTGACAAGGTCTCTCCTCTTGCTCTGGGGACAATCCTTGGTACTTCTTGACTTCCATGCATCACTCTCATCTCTGTCTCCACTGTGAGATGGCCTTCTTCCTGGAGTGTGCCTTGCTTATGTCTTTCCTCTTTTTCTTAAGAGGATGCCCATCATATTGGAGGCAGGACCCACTCTGGTCCAGTGTGTTCCACTTCCCACCTCAACTAACCACATCTGCAAAGACTGTGCTTCCAAATACAGTCAGATTCTGGGATTCCAAGAGCATGACTTGTAGAACATGGTTTAAACATGACCCTTCTGGTAAACAAGAGTCAGCCCCTCTCTCCACGGAGAACACACACTCTCTCCTTCTCAAGTGTAAGGATTGTCTGCCATGTCTCCTTCCAGACTCACCCCACATGACCTGAGCCTTGACAGGTAAGGTAACTCACTAGGGCAAAACACACTTGGCCACTAGGAGTCTATGGAGACATCTGACTGAGCTCTGGCTCTGTCATTAGCCACCAAAGAGACCACTAGCAGAAATGCTCAGTCATTCTCACCCTCAGTTTTTCTGAATGTAAATTGAAGCCCCTAATTTTTCAAATTCACAAGAGAACTGTGACATCACGACAGCTATGAATGAACTTTTCCATTACCCATCAATTCATATATATATATATATATATAACTATATATATATATAGTTATATATATATATAGTTATATAGATATAGTTATATAGATATATTTATATATATATATAACTATAAGCCTTGGTTACAAGCTGCTACCAACTCTGCTCCTTTCTCTAATAGCTTTGAGAGACTCATCCTGGATGCTGGAGGATCGGGGTGTCAGCCTTTCACACAGTGGCAATGAGTCTGCAAAATCCTCCCTGATCATCTCCCTGATCCCGGAACTGCCACTTTCTATCCATGCTTCTCACTGCAGCCCGATGGTTATTCATCTGAATATTCCATTGTGTCCTTCCCTACATAAAAGCGTTTACAAAAAGCTTTTATTTCTGGGTTGTTGTTGTTGTTTTTTTTCCCGAGTCCTTTTTAAAACTCATATGACTCAGTTTTCCTTTCACTGTAGTAATATTAACATCTCGCCATCAGGGATCACCCCTGGAGGGTAACCGCCACCAAATCACCCATAGCACACCTGTAAGGCTTGTCAGTTTTTGTAGCTGAGCAGCAACCAGTTCAGGGCCACATCCCATGGCCCCTCAGAGAGGAGGGCCCAGCGGAAGCCTGAATTAGAAACACTTGCCATTTCTCATTAGGTTCTAAGAAGGCTATTTATTATGTTTTTCCCAGACTATTTGATTTGGCAGATCCTGGGTGAAATGGCATCCTCTTTTCCCAGGGTGCTTCAAGCTGCCTGTTTGCTTTGCAATGGACCGTTTTACAAGTCAGGTCATGGGCTCTCCACAGAGACCTGAGGCCAGGGTGAGCCTGACTCTGCTAAGACACAGGGTGTGGGTGTGGTCAGCAAAGCATTCAGCCCAAGGCTGGCAAGGTGTTTCCCATCACCGTACTGCTGGCTACTGTCTGCAGCTCTGCCAGTGGCCCTTCAAAGTCCTCCTCCCTCACTGTGCCCTGCAAATCTCCATGTCAACTGCACATTTATTGATGCTCCTGCAGCTCTAGCACTAGTGTCCATCCACATCACTTCCTAAAACCCAACATTCTAGAGCCATCCTAATCGACCTGCTTGGGGAGAAGCTGGACCTCCACCATGTCAGCAGGGTGACCAGATATCCGCAATGGATGCAGGCCAGTTCTAGGTCACACTCACCATGGAGATTGAATAGCATCCTTTTTCTGTCAAAATCATCCTGACTTGCATGAAAAAGACACTTTATTTATTTCCAAACTATGTTTCCAAGGAGGGCTCTTTGCAGTGAGTGCCAGAAGCTACCAGGGCAGTAAGTTTCTTCAGGCAATAAATTAGGAAAACACCACACATGATGTCTTACACAGTCACAGCTCATGTTAGCAAATTCAAGCCTCTGACAAGTCCCAGAGTAGAGATGTCTCTTTGGTCTCTCTAACTAACGTTGACTCAATGTTCTCATTAATTATTTAACCACAGTCCCAATTTTTAGTACTTTCTTTGAAACTGTTTTCAGTTGACTTTGAAACTATTTTAATGAAAAGTTCCTTTGAAAACAGTCTGGGAAATACTTCTCTGAAGTGTTGGAGACCCAGCACTCTGCAAAATTTCAGATACCAAATGCTGAAGATCCCTGAGGGGGAAATATGGGATCATCTGAAGGGTAGACTGTGCCCTTTGAAAATCATTCATGTTGGTCACAGCCATATTTTTAAACTGAAAATCGAATAGTATGACCTACCGCAGAGTCTGGAAATCAGACCAGAGACTTAAAATCAAGACCGAGCTAACAATTCTAAGTCTTCTTCTTTATCCAGTGCTCCTTTGTTCCCCTCATGGGCCTCCTCAGGGCAGGATTTCAGTCCCTCAGGAGAAGCCGATGGAGCCAAAGCAGTGATCATGTCCCAGTTTGTCTCAGAAGTCTTCTAGAACACCCACAAGGTGCCATTGCCCCCCACCCAGGCTGCTGGTTGACAGCACAGAAATCAGCCACTAAGAGGCCCCATACAGCAGAGACTGAATAAAGAAATTGTGGAACAGAGATTTGGTGGAATATTACTTAGCTATCAAAAAGATGAAATGGTACCTTTGGGACAAAATGGTTGGAGATTGAGGTGATGATATTCACCTCATGAAATAAGTAAGAATGTAGAAGACAGGTGTTGAATGGCTTCCCTTGTTTGTAGGCTATCAATAACTGCAGACCACATAGTAGCAAAGCACAGCAAAAATTATTCTGAGTCTCTATGAAAAATATACTGATTAGCCAAGGGAATGGGGGTGGGAGGCAGGGAGAGGATGGGAATAAACTCCAGGCATGGAGTACTGGTGGAAGGTGAATGAAGATAGCACTTATATGAGGTGTGAAAAGGTACCCCCCAGAGTTATACAAATATAAAAACAACTGTCAAGTTAATATTAAAATTTATACTATGGAATATTACTCATCAATTAAAATGACAAATTTGATGATTTTATGATAACATGGATGGACTTAAAAGAAATACTACTAGCAGAAACAAGTCAAAAAGAAAAAGAAACCTAGTGGTTTCACTAATATATGGAACAGAGGGGAAAAATAAACAAAAGCCAGGAGGAAAAGTCAAAACAAGCTAAGCACCAAACTGAAGCACACAACTTGGAGCAGGGAGGTAAGGGGAGGAATGGTGGGGAGGGTGGAGGGGGTGGTGAATCCCTGGGATTACAATGATGTGAAATTTATATATAAATAAATTTTGAAAAATAAATAAATTAAATTAAGCATAAGATTAAAAAGAGCTGAATGCTCAGGCGCAAAGGAAAGTTCACACATGCTTGCAAAGGGCCCTCTCCAAGGAGTCAGGGCAGCCTTCTCTCTGATTCATAGATAGAAATGATTAGATCTCACCTTCCAACCCTGTTCATCACCACCCCAAAACCCAGCCACAGAGCACAGAGCTTCAGACAAATTGGGCTATCCAGAAAAACAAAACAAAACAAAAAACAAAACAAAAAAACGCCTAGCCCTGCCCGTAGGTCTCAGCCCACAGGGGACAACTGTAAACACCGCAGACTAAAGGCACATCCTGGAGGGAGGAGCAGCTAGTGTTTACTTAAGCATTCACTTAGGATGTTTCCTTTTTAGCCATCATTTATTTTTATTTCTCCACTTGAAAGATCTATACTGATGATATCTGTCTGGTTTTGAGAATTGTTTCCCATTCTTTACAGTTTTGGTCATACTCTTTCAGATATTTTTAACATTCATCTTAAAATCATAAGTGCTACCAAATGGATGTCTATTTCTGATAAAATTACCTCTCTGGGACCATCCGTGGAGTGAGGAAGAAATGACGGTAAATACTTATGGATAGAAGAAGCAGATGACGTAAGAACTGCGATTCATGAATGATTAGAATCTCTGGAATTATTTCATGGCATTGATTCGCCTCATCTGAGGTCCCATGATGTGGCTCACCTTTGATCTTTTGAGGAAATTTTCTTCTCACCTATACTGACATTAAGTCACAAATTACCCCTGAGGGACTTTATAAAACTGGATACTCCTCACCCAATTCAATAATGCTGGCTGCCTCTTCACTTCCCAAATCTTGAGAACTAAACTGCAGGAGTGACTTCTACTATTGGTACATTTCATTCTTGAAGTTTCTTGGGAGAACCCTGAATGTGGATGAACAGTTAAACAATGTGGTCCAAATACCTTTACCAAAGAGACAAGGATTGTTTCTCTGTGAAGGTAAAGGCTGAGAATGTTCTAGAGATTTTTTATATAGAAACAATGTCTGGATTTCCACTGAGAACAGAATAAAAGTGGAGCTAAAGAACAATCGGTTGTAGTGAAAGTGTGCTGTGAAAGATGTTAATGGCTATGGGTGATTCATTAACTCACATTTTGTTCATCATTCATTTGATGAAATTTTACTCTGGTTTGGACCCTGAGGTTCCCAAGCTTATGGAGACCAGACAGGAGAATTCCAGATTTTTGGATACTCATGGATCAGCTGGGATGACAACAGGCAGGTGAATGATGCTACATGTGAGTTAATACCAATAACCCAGAGGGTGGAGCAAGCCACTGACACATTTGAGTGACATCTAAAGAAGGAGGTGTACCTCACATAGGCTAAGCAGGAAAGGGTACTCAAGCCAGTAACTAGAAAATCCATAAGTGTAAACAAGTGTAAAGAGTGCGGCTGCAGCACAAAGAACAAATGGGGAAGTGGTGAGAGATGAGGCTCTCGGCTAGATCCTATTGCCCAAAGACCCAGGGGTGGGCAGTTGAGGTCTCCACCATTCAGTGACTCTGTGATTCATGACCATTTTCCTCGAGGCTGTCACCAGCTTTCATGCCATGAAATGATAGAGTGGCTCTTGTTAACCATGTCAAAAGCTCAAAGTGGAAGGTCAGAGCCAAGCAGGAATGAGGACAATGCTGATGGATTTCCCTGCCTACTTTAAGAGAATCCGTATGGTCCCGAGAAACCAGCTACACCACAGACAGGACAATGTGCACATATTCCTCACAGTGTCTCACAAAGAGACTCGTGTAGGTTTTTCCAGACAAATGGACATCTGACCCAACTAAAGATGCCCCCAGCCACAGGGGAATCATGCTGGCATTTTGCCTGCCTTCAAGTGTTCTGATCGTGCTCCACACCAACACTCTGATGAGGCTGCTTGTGGGGAAAGCCTGCCCAGAACCACGGTGCCACCATGGGGTTAAGAATGTGGGTAAGAGTTTCTGCAAGGCGGAAATGATTATTTGCCCAATACTTGAAGAAGACAGCACTAGCCTCAAGAGAGCAGGCTTCCCCCAACCAGGGGCCAGAACTGGTGGGAATGGTGATAGCCACTGTACTCTTCCTTAATCTGAGGCTTGGAATAGAGGTCCCAGGATGTCTCCAGGAAGCATTGAAGCATCCAGTTCAGACACACTGGTGCTGGTATGGGATTGCTAAGGGCACAACCTGCCTCCTTCTGATACAGGATAGTGACGCAGTTGAAAATTGTATGGGTACCAACATGCCCTGGTGGGTGGAGTCTGTGAGAAAGATCCTGCAAGAGAGAAAACAGGAAGCAGAAAGAAAACAGGAAACAGGAGGGCGTATAAAAAGGGAAGAGCAAGGAGAGGGAAAAAAGAAGAAAAAAAAATGAATGAGAATGGCAGACTGAGAGAACAGGCCCACGTGGCCTGTCAGCGGAAGCCCCCTGAAGGAGTGAGCCTGTGGTGGCAAGGAGCCATGGTGGGAGAGAGGACGGCAGAGAAGGAGTCGGATGCCAGAACAGCAGCTTGAGGGTGATCAGGGGCTGTTGAGGGCCCAGCCTGGTGGATGTGACCAGATGCCTCCAAAGGTAGTCCTGGTAAAGGAAATGCTTGGAGCCGTAACAAGGCAGCATATTTGGAAAGCTGGTTTAGGATCAGCAATTGTGGAAGAAATTTGAAGAACCTTGGAAAAGTGGAGCAGCTCGGAAAGGTAGAGAAGAAGTGAAGAGAAGATGTTGGAGAAAGACCACTTTGCAGAAGTGCCTACCTCCCAGGTTTGGAAGGGCAAAGGGGCACCATCATGGACGTGTGTTTGGGACTTTCAGACTAAATGGTGATTAGGGTAAGGTAACTGGCCAGTTGTAGCTCTGAGGACTTTTTGTTTTCCCTGTTGAATTCCCTTGTAAATAGAATCCTGCTGTTACACTGCATTTGTCTGGCTATGGACCTGAGGGAACCTGGGAGGCAGAAGTCACATTTTCAATGTGGCTCGTTAGTTGAAGGCTTCTGCCCCATTTTGACCCAATTTCACTTCCCGAGGTCCCAGGGTTCCTCACACCTAACTGCATGCCTCTAATCCAGAAGCCTCTGCTTTTTGTTTGAAATGGATGGTGGCTTCTCTTACAGATACCCAGGGACCACTCCTATCACATTGAGATTGCCAGAGAGCTAGGAATTTTTTCTCCACAAGATATTCCTGAACAATGACCTTCTTACTGAATGTAGGAAATGCCCTACAAGCTCAACCTGACTGCTGCGTGTTGATAATTCTGCCGTGCCCAGCGCTGTGCCTGGGGTTCATATTCAGAAGATCCCACACAGGCCTGTGATCTCTAGTGCCACCTTCCAATGCTCTCCAGTGCCACCTTGGAATTCTCCATAAATTTGGAGCAAAGATGCCCACTTCTCCATGTGGTGTCCTGTCCTGTGTCACCACGGAGTAGCCCTGATGACAATCGACTGGAATGACAACCTCAGGTGTGGGGATGACACTTTTTTTCATCTTCAAAATGTTTCAGCCTCTGTTACCTCATTTGATCTTCCCAACTGGGCAGTTAGAGCAGGAGAGACAGGGAAAGGGACAATGGAGAGTAGAAATCAGAAGGGACCTTGTTTCAAAGGCAGGCTGCTGGAGAACCTTGAGCTAGTGGTCAAATTTCTCTGCACCTCCCTTCCATTTCCGTAAAAGAAGTGGTTCCCTGCCTCGTGAAAGTGAAGAATAAAAATGTGGTAATGATATGAAAAACTACCTGTGGTTGTGCCTGGGACCGGGCAAGCATTGAATACATCTCTCAGCCCACCTTTTCTTCATGCTGTTCTCTCATTTCTCCCACTTCCCTGATTTGCTACATACATAAAATGAAAGTGAGATGTTCAGATGATCTGCCAAGTGAATTCATCTTTGTCCTCTGTAAAGCAAATGTCAAATGGGAATTAAATGTGAAACGGTTTTATTAGGGAAACACCATGTGGACAAAACAGCATGAAGCTGGAATAAAGACAGGAGAGTTTTTTGATCAGGAAGGCCTGACCCAGAAGCAAAACCTGCTCTGAGTGGAAAGGGAGCAGGAGGCAAGCCAGGTGGGAGAGTCCTAACCTCCTGATGCTCACTAAGCCTGGATAAGGTGGCTGGGGAGGGCTGGAGGAACCCACTCGGCCGTGAACCCCATGAACTTGGTTGGCAGCTTCCGAAGCTGGTTTTATCCGTCTCCTTGCCAGGTTCAGTGATGAACCGGAGCATCCTGGGAAGCCAGGCCTTGGCGTAAGAAGACTGTAGATTTCAGTCTACAGTCTCCTTACGCCAAGCTTTTAGGACTTTGCTCAGTGATTCACCCTCTATTTGAAAGCACAAGAGGTGCATTTTCATGGCTACCACGAAGAGCTTCCCATTCAGCTGGTGCCAGCACCATACCTTTCTTGGACTCTTACCTGCAAGGAGTTAATTAACCCAACATCTTCCTGGGATTAGAAGAAGTTGTTTTTGAACCATGTTTTTTCTTAAAGAGCAAGACAGCTTCCTGTTGGAATTGGTAATCTGCCTGAACTTGGATCTGACTGCTAAAGATACCTTTGTCCCATCTCTCTGAGAAAGCGAAACATTTCTGTGAAATGTTTCTCTCAATATTCAGATTTTGAAGCCTCGGGAAGAAATTGTATCACTCATGGAGATTTAACTCCCTCCATGTGTTAAGAGTCATTCAAGAAGACTTGTCCAAAAGTTGAGTATCTTTTAGCTGTAACTGTGGAATCATTTTGAAAGGAAGAAAGAGGGAGATGGCGGTGAGGAAGAAGAAAAGCTACTTCTTACTTACTAAGAACATTCACAAACATTGACTACAAGTTTGGCCAAGTGCCCTGAGAAGTGAGTGATCTTCTTGTTCCATTTTTAAAGTGTGTAAACTGAGATTCAGAAAGGTTAAATGACTTGCCTGAATTTCCACAGCTCATGAATGTCACAACTGGAACGCCAATAGTCGCTTTCTGTCCTCTTCCACAAGACTGGGCCACACAACACAGTGCCCTTTAAATGAATCACAGAACACGTTCATCATTTCAGCAACTTATTATTCTGTCAGTCCCATGCCTTTCCCCAGCTCCATATACTTCCTCCCATGTTTTCTTAGCACTGTGGAGTCCAGGTTACATAACCACTAACCATTCATGGAGGGAAAAGGGAAGATCACACACACACACACACACACATACACACACGGCTGCATATACATATTCAAAATGAACTAAGCAAGAGTAAGTAGGTGGTGGGCAGAGGAGAAGAGAAAGCAAAGAGGAACAAAGAGGGTTAGTCTTAATTAGACCTAAATCTAAATAAGGGAATATTTTCAAAGTCAATTCAGTTTTACTTTGTTGTTTCCACCTGAGGTTTTAGTCTAAGGTTTTGCATTAAGAAATAAAAATTACTATAATATATATTCTCATTCATACAAACATTCTTAAGTCAGCATGTTTAATGCCTTAAACAGGGCCTAAAACTTAATTTGCATTTCTAGCACATGTTAAGAAAGATGGTCTCAACCAATTGGGGGGAATAAAACAAGGAGACACTTTGCTATTCACAAAAGAAAGTTAAAAGTCATTTACTCTTGTGGCAGCACTGACTTAATGTGACATTAAGTTAGGCATGGTCACTAAAAATAGATATAAAGTCATGTAAGATTTAAACAGGTTGAATATAATAAAATAAAAGCAAACATTTTTTTAAAAAATATTATTTTATTCATTCTGAATACCTAATTCAGACCAGCTTTCTTCTACCCTACTTCCTCCTTACCACCACCCCCACAACTTCACACGTACACATCCTGCTCTGTTCATCTCAATGAGACATTTACTGAGCTAGCATGGTAAATTTGTACTAGCCTGTTTCCACCCATGGTGCCAAAGGAGAAAATGGAGGCCCATGGAAAAAAATTAAAATAGACCAAGTGTCTTCTAACACACACACACACACACACACACACACACACACACAGAGTCACAGAACCAAAGCTTCTACCCTCTCTGGGAAGCCTTTTCATAACAACCTTCAGATATTCTCCTGCCTCCACACAACCACTCCAGGGTCAAACCATTCCCAGCAACATCAGTAACATGACCTCACAGAATGGCTCCAGCATATGGAAAGCAACTTCTATTGCTTCAAGATCAAATCAGCTCTTCAACTATTTGAGGATATTTATTCTAGCATCTGTTGCTCTTCTCCTTCCCAGAAGACACACGTCTTCTTTCAGACTCACATGGGGGCAAGAGGTGGACCCATGCTTTCTTTGAAGCATGTAATTTGCCATTCTTCCGCTCTGTGGTTAAAACACAGATCGGGGCTATGTTCCCACTAAATTTGGCTTTAATGTAGGGTTCATTGTAGTACCTGCCTACCTCATTATGTGCACTAATTTTTTTTTTTTTTGAGACTAGGTCTCGCTATTTTTGCCCATGGCACCGCAGGCTCTTGTTGCCCAGGGTACCATGGACTCAAGCAATCCCCAGCCTCAGCTCCCCAGGTAGCTGGGATTACAGGCGCGCACCACCACGCCCAGCTATTTTTCTGGAAGTAGGTCTTGCTACGGGCCCCAGGTGGGACTCAAACTGTCATCCCTAACCCCGGCCGCTTCATAGGCTGAAGTTTACAGGCACGAGCCACCGTGCCCGGCCTATATGCGCTAAATATTATAAGAAATAATCTAGATGGTTGGTTGGTGCCTACCAGCTCCCAGGTTCTTCTAATTCTTTCGGGCTCACAGCTGCAAGCTCCACACTATTCCTGGAGTTCAGGGTAGGCACGTGGCTGATTTCCAGCCCAGGGAAGCTAATCAGAAGGGACACCTACCACTTTTAGACTAGGCTCTTCCTCCGCCCAAAATTCCTTTATATGATCTTCCTGTTCTTTTTCTACCTACCACCTGAATGGAGACAACTAAACGGGCAAGCGGAAGGCGGAGCCACATTGTGGTCAGAAGAAACTGAGTCTTTGCATAACTGCATACTCTCACCCCATCCAGACTCTCATGTGACCCACACCAGGGTGCAGCATGGGCAAGAGTTAAATTGTATCATTTAAGTCACTGAGATCTTAGCATTGCTGCAACCACTGAGGATCTGCAGTGTGCCTGCCAGGGATTCAGCACACACCTCCTTTAGCCCTAACCATTAAAACAGAAGCCCAAACCATTAAAACAGAGGAGGCTGGTCACAGCCACACAGCTGAGACTGAGTCCAAATTCAAACCCAAACCTGTCCAACTCCAAAACCTAGGCCCTTCCTCTGAACTGGAGCAGGACTCTGGGGTTACTAGTGCCAACCAGGGACAGTGCCTAAGAAGACAGGGCATAGTCAGTGGGTTCTTCCCCCCATGCACACAATTGCAGGACCACTCAGGCTCAGAGGATAATGATAACCAGGTTTCCAAAGGCTACAAACACACTAATACATAAGGACACCTGTACTCGGATGTTTATTGCAGCGCTGTTTACAATAGCCAGGATATGGAAACAACCCAAATGTCCAAAAAACAGACAAATGGATCAGCAAGTTGTGGTCTATGTACGCAAAGGAATATTACTCAGCGATTAAAAATGACAGATTTGATGCATGTGTAATAACATAGATGAACCTAGAAGGAATCATACTAGCATAAGAAATAAGCCAGAAAGGAAAAGAGAAATATGGGATCATCTCACCTATAAGCAGGACACAGGGAAAACAAACAAACAAAAGGAGAGTAAAATTTAAAACTGGGCCAGGCACGGTGGCTCGTGCTCATAAGCTGCTATGAAGCAGCCAGGGCTAGGGATCGTGGTTTGAGTCCTGCCTGGGGGCCGTAGCGAGACCTAGTTCCAAAAAATAGCTGGGTGTGGTGGTGTGCGCCTGTAATCCCAGCTACCTGGGAAGCTGAGGCTGGGGATTGCTTGAGTCTGTGGTACCCCAGGCAATGAGAGCCTGCGGTTCCACGGGCAAAAATAGCAAGACCTAGTCTCAAAAAAAAAAAATTTAAAACTGTCAACAGAACTGAAGCATAGAACAAGAGGGGGTGGGGGCGGAGAGTGGGGGAGGGAGAGGCACAAGAGATTAAGATGATGGTCCACCGGATGGGGGGGCAGTGGAGGGAATGGGATGACAAGGAGGTGGGAGAACCCTGGGGAATATAATGATGTAAAAAATATGTGTGTAATAAAATTTTTTTAAAGAACAATTTCATCTTTTCTCATAAATCTCTCCATTAAATTTGGAGCCATGAAAAAGGGCACTCATTTTATAATCCACTAGGGGAGGGGGTGGGCAAGGTGGGGGTGAGTGTTGCTTATAAATACTAACAAAATCAAGTGATTGAGTCTTTCAAACGTAAAGAGAACCATCAGCAAGCCTGCCTGACAGATGAAAAAACTAAGTTCAGAGAACGTGAAGTCCAGCCAACGAAGAAGTTGGTGTCTAGTGCCTGATCCAGGAACCTTCACTACAAATGTCTCCTTTAAAATGTAAAACTGGGACCGGGTATGGTGGCGCATGCCTGTAAGCAGCAGCCTAGGAAGCCGTGGCTGGGGCTAGGGATAGTGGCTCGAGTCCTGCAGGGGCTAGTTCCATGTAGCGAGACCTAGTTCCAAAAATATATAGTTAGGCGTGGTGGCGCACACTTGTAATCCCAGCTACCTGGAAATCTGAGCCTGGAGATGGCTTGAGTCTGTGATACCCTGGGCAATGAGAGCCTACTGTTCCACAGGCAAAAATAGCAAGACCTAGTATCAAAAATAAATAAACAAATAAATGAATAAATGAATAAATAAATAAATAAATAGATAGATAGATAGATAGATAAATAAATAAATAAATAAATAAATAAATAAATAAATAAATAAATAAATAAATAAATAAATAAATAAATAAATAAATAAATAAATGTAAAGCTGTCTGCAGAATTGAAGCATAGAAAGGGGGAGGGAAGTAAAGTCGGGGGAGGGGGAGACACAAGAGAGAAAGATCATTATTCACAGAGGACAAGGTGATGGAAGAACCTTAGGCTATACAATGATGTAATACGTGTGTGTGTGCTCAATTAAAAAGAAGTTAATTTAAAAATACTATTCTATTTAAAAATATATGTCTCCTTTGGTGAATATCTTCTGTGAGGTTTTGATTTCCAGAAGTGCCGTGGCTATGAAGAAGGAAGGCTGTTTCAATAGAAACTAAGTTCGAAATATTTAGAAATAATTGCATGCTGATAAGCTCCCCAAGTGTTCACGTTTCCCTTTCTACACACATGAGAGGTGTCAGCTTCCTGCTGCTATCTGTTTCTACTTATTTCTTTTTAAAAACAATTTATTTATATATAAATTTCACATCTCTGTGATCTCTGGGGTTCACCCCCCCTCCCTGATGGTTCCCACCCTGTCCCATTCCCCTAACCCCCCAAGTTGTGTACTTCAACTTGGTTGTTGACTTGTTTTGACTTTTCTTCATGGATTGTTTATCTTCCCCATGTCCCATATAGTAGTGAAACCATTTGGTTTCTGTTTTTTTCTTTTTGACTTGTTTCTGCTAATATGAATTCTTCTAAGTCCATCCATGTTATCATAAAATCGTCCAATTTGTCATTTTTAATTGATGAGCAATATTCCATTGTGTATAAGCTCCACGTTTTTTTTTCATCCAGTCATCTGTTTTCGGGCATTTTGGTTGCTTCTGTGTCCTGGCAATTATAAACAGTGCTGCATTCTACTTATTTCTTTGAATAACATCTACTCAATGCTCCACCATCCCAGCTGCTTCTGATGGGGCATCAGAGATGGCAGAGACCTTAAGAGTCACATCTGTGGCATCACTTTTTAAGACAAGGAACTGAAGCCTGACACACAGCTGATGAACACCAGGATGGCAACTCTCCAACCTGCTAACCTCATGGATGACCTGGGGTGACGTCAGACCAGCATTCCGAGGTGCCTCGGTTTACAAAGCAGTTGCGTCCCTGTAGCAACTTGCCCAGAGGAAGAACCTCACTAAGGCCAAGCCTCCCAGACCAGCTCTCCTTGGCCAGGCAGGCTGCCCTATCCTAAGGACATTTGCTGTGAAAATGCTTTTGCTAACACATTTTTCTAATAATTAATTTTATTATTTTTTAATTGCCCACACAGCTACATATTTTCATTGTTGTCTACCCCGAGGTTCTCCCACCACCTTGTCACCCATGAGCCATCATCTTAATCTCTTGTGCCCATCCTTCTTCCAATTTTACCTCTTCCCCCTCTCTTGCTCTATGCTTCAGTTCTGCTGACATTTAGTTTAAGATTTTTCTTGTCCTTTTGTTTTTTTTCCCTTTATCCTGCTTATAAGCGAGACCATCCCATAAGTCCCTAATTCTTTCTGGCTTATTTCCACTAACATGATTCCTTCTAGCTCCTTCCATGTTGATCTGAATGACATAAGTGTGTCCTTTTTGATTGCTGAATAATATTCCACCATGTACACAGACTACAGCTTTCTGACCCATGGGTCTGGTTTGGGCATTTGGGTTGTATCCCCATCTGGGCTATTTAAATAGTACTGCAATAAACATCCGAGGACAGGTAACACATTGTGTTCCGCCAGGAAGACAGACAAACAGGAGCACCGCTAACATTCATCACATGCCTCTGAGAGGCTTTTCCTTCCCTCATCTCTAACAGCCTCAGATCTGGAGGAAGCTTACCATTTTACAGCAAATAAAGGAGGGAATAAAGGCTCACACGCAGGCCTTCTAAAAGTATGCGTGGGGCGTGTTCCCCGTGTGTTCCCTTCCCTGGTGCAGCAGGAACAGCTTTGGATCTAACCCAAGACTGAAGCTTCTTTAGAAGCAAGGCATGCCAATAAAAGCCCTGCTCCAGAGGCGCATCAGCGGAAATCCACCAAGAGTGCATTTCATCCTGTCATCTCCTGACCTATAAAAGTGAGTTAGAAGACCAGACTCCCGGAGAGCCGCCTCCAGGCTGTGGAAGAGTTTTTGCTCATTGTTTCAGATTTTCGGATCTTGTCTTGAAGTTGGCTTCCTCCTCTCCTCACAGCAGCCCTCCAGCCTGTGCTTGGAGAACCTGTGAAATCCATGCCCCCCGGGATCCAATCAGAGGTCACCATCTTCAAAATTCTGTTTGCTTCATCCTCCGGGCACCTCGAAGGAGACCTTCGAGAAAGCTGGAGCCAGAGATGGATGCTTGCCCTTGAAGTATGAGGGTCACTCTACCTCGCTCCCACCTCTTTCTTGGAGTCACCTAGCTTTGTTTGCATGGACCCACAGGGCAGAGTAGGAGAAGAGGGTGTAGCAGGTCACCTTGGCACTTGTATCCTGTAGCCCGACTCCGCGAAGCCCCTGTCCTCCTGAGATAATGAGCTGACACGAACACGTTCCTTGCTGCTGCTGCTTCTTGAGTTATTTCTCCCAACACAAAGAACCATGTCACTGAAAGTATAAAGTGCACCTAAAAAAATAGTCTTCAGTCAAGGCCAAGCGAATCAAGGTGTGACATCCCCCAAAACGGCCAAGTCACAAAAGAGCTAGTCATGCTGGAGGCCAAGTTAAATAATTCCTAATTCTGGGTCTCCGGGTCCTGCAAGCAGTCGAGTGTAGACTTGGGAAATTCCTCAACAGGCCAGCCGGCCGTGTGGAAGCTTGCTTGCGTTGGCCCTCACTGGGGTAGCTCTTCTGGGAGCTGGCTCTCCCCGCACATCTCACACCTTCCCACAAGTGACCTTTTCACTCTGTGCTTGGCTGTGCTGTGGCAACGAAGTGTCTGCACGCATGCACGTCACCAGATTCTCAGCGAGATGACGCGCTGGTCCACAATATTGCTCTCCAGATATGTGCGAGGGTGGAGCCCCACCCAGTTTCCTGGGATACTTTCTGGGATAATTATGAGTTCCAAGGAACTGACAAGAAGACGTGAGTCCTGTGAGTCTTTGTGAGCAGTGTCATGCCCTTGTCAATGCCTTGTCCACCAACCTAATGGCACTTGATCCCCTCAACTCTCAATCTTAGTTCACAGGCTCCAGAGTTGTGCTCCAGAGTCACATCCTCTCTGTGACATTTCCTGTAGTCTAGAGACATGTGGCATCACGTGGCAGCGCATTGGTCCATGTCCATGCACTGAGTATCCTAAGAACGTTCCTAGGAGCCTCCCTGATGACAGTCTCTGGTCCTCGCCTTGTCCAGCGTCTGTGTGAGGTCAGCAGGCCTTAACTCATCCATCATCATCTTCAGTTTGGGCTGATGGAGCCGTGCTCCCCTAGCGCACATGTCTGTCTTGATGTTAGCATGATTAGCATCATGATTAACAGTAACTTCAGTCATGTTTCTGCTTCTGGTCTCTCAACATGAGACTGTGAGATCCTAAATCATCTGCAGTAGTTTGTATGGATGTGTGTATTGACACGAACTCTTTGCACTACTCCCTGCACAAAAGCAGTTGCCGGTACCTGTTAATGAGCTGTTGTGGAAGGTTTAATTGTATGCATTTGAGTGTCTATTATGCCCAGTCCCCTGGATTAATTCTATTACAAAAGGCTGCATTTGTTTGCAGGTGCTACTTTGTCAGAAAGATTAAGTCTGCTTGTGTTAACACTCAAATAAGACACATCCCACTGAACTTCTCACCAAAGGAAGGCTACTTAGTTCAACCATCAAAAAGGTAACTTTATTTACTTACCAGGTATCATGGAGAGCCATGTGGAGAGGAATAGCTGACTTCTCACATTGTGAAAGAAAGGAAGAGTCACCTTTCCTTTCATTTGGTCTAGAGTTCAATATCCTGTGAAAATTCTCTGTTGGGCTTCATGGAAATTATTGAACCAAGGTGTCCCATATAATGCACAGACCCCTCACTCTCTGGATCAACTTTACACATGCACACACACACACACACACACAAACACACACACACTCCTGTCTCAGGTGTAGACTGGCTCAGCACCTGAAGATCCATCTCAGCTGTGTAAGAGAGGTTGTCTGTGAGAGGTTAAGTACCCAGGTGGTTTAAATAGAAAACCCTGGCTTTCTATTTTCAAACCTTCCAACTCCGGACTTTGTGGCTTTGCCCTGATGATCTGAGGCCAAGGAAACGCTGCCCCGGTTTCAGGAGGAGCCCACGTGCAGATAAGACGTGGAGCTTTTTCATGAGAAGACGTATGTAAGTCCTTCTCACGAAGCACAATCAGAGCAGAGGGGAAATGCTCTATGAAACCTGACACCCTCTGGTCAGCAGATTGGGAACAGAACCTGGAACCCGCAGTTCTAGGCCCACATATTTTGGGGTTATTGAGCTTCCCTGAGAAAATGCATCAGTGAGAAGAACACAGGTGGTGGCTGTTTTGGTGTCAGTCTGTGAGCATCTTCTCTGGAGAGTGTCCTCACCGAGTCTGTGTCAAAATCTGGGTAGGTTTTGGCAATAGTATCATTGCTTCAGAACCCTTGGAAAGACAAAGAGTTAGACAAAAGCTTAGTTTCAGAAACCCAGAATATCTATAAGCAGGTTTTCCTGGGTCCTGGGGGGTTTCACACATGAGTATGGCCTACGAAGCCTCGCCATGCTCCTACTTTGGGGTAGGAGGTATAACTCAGACCTGCAAACTCCAGGTTCAATAGAACATAATCCTGACACTCTATAGGTTCCAGATCCATGTCACACTTGGGCTCTTGCTGGGTGAAACCAGACAAGAGGTAATTCCTTCCAGTCTGTTCTTAGGGCAGAAACATGACTTATCTGCCTCAACACTTTGTCCTAGTAAATAAATATAAAAAACAATCCCAAAAAAGACTTATCATTGACTACCATTAATTAATGAGTGGTGCAGACTGAATGAGACTGCCTGAGTGTGACCTGGGGCAAGGAGATTTTTAGCATCTCTGCATTCTTTTTCCAACCTGTTCTAGAAAGACAGTAAGAATCACAATAATGTCTATTGCATTAGGTTGTTGATGAGTATTAAATAAGCTCCTGTATGTAAAGGACTTAGTCAGGATGTAATAAGCACTAATAAATGTTTCTAGTTTTATAGTTCTGCCACCTGAGAATTGCTTTTTTTTTTGTATTTTATAAGTTCTCAAGATGGTTTAGGATAAAGGAAAGGAACTCCCACTGCAAGTACAGCTTACTGACTGAGCTCCAGTGAGGCTAGAGGCAACTGCTTCAGGTTAGTTTGTAAAGCATCCAAAAGGCTGGGAACTGAAGTGAGCCTTCTCCTTACCTGCTGGGTTTACAGGAAAAGCAGAGCTGAGAAAATCAACCTAGATCAGCTCAGGGGCTTACAAGACTCCCTAATGCCCAACAAATCTGTTTCCTTTTCTTGCTAGGCACTCAACTGGACTATATTTCCCAGCCTCTTCTACAGTTAGGTATCGTCGTTGGAGTTCTAACCATAAAAAAGAGAGAAGTTGTGTAACCAGTTCCAGGCATGGTTTAGAAATCTCTCCTATTCTCTCCAGTTTCCATTTCCCCCCATCTACTGCCTGAATGGGGAGGTAACAAAGAGAATAGCTGGAAGGAACCTGACTGCAGGTCACTGTTGAGAGAAGAGTAATCAGGAAGCCCGTGTTGACTCTAAGATGAAAACTAACACCAACGAGCTAAACCTTCAGGTTTCATCTGCTGTGTCATCGAGAGAAAGCTGAGGCACTGCCCAGGGATGAGGAAGAGGATGCAGTGTGACAAGGTAGAGAGGACTACAAACATCCTCTTCATGGATTCCAGAAGCTTCTCCATAAATGAGACCCGCTAGAGGGTCGACCTGGCTAACCCTCAGCTGCCCTCGTTGTCCACTTCAGCTTCACTGGGCAAAAATCCAGAAAAGGGCTCAAAACCTCTTTGGTTTTCTATGGCCCAGCAGGACCTGCCATAAAGTCTAGTAAAAGCAGAAAGTGTGAGTAGGAAGCATCTGAAGTGGGAAATGCCGCTAGGCTGCCCATAAAAGATGAATGCTGCGAGCAGTAAAATGAGCTAAGAAGGAAAACAGGATGAATGTTGACTCGGACTTAAGCAGCCAAGTCCCCTTTCACCATCCCACGTCGCGCTGTGTGCCCGGCGGGAGAAAGCAAGGGCACTGTTGAGGGAAGGACCCGGGGAACATGGCAGCTGAACTGGGGTCTTGGGGCAGGGGCAGGAGGGGGTCCGGAGCAATTGATCTGACTCCTGGGGCAACTTCCAGCCTCCATTGGCCCTTTCCAGAGTGGTATCCCCCACAGAGACCCTGGGAGAAGTCCAGATTGCTGGGTGGCAGGGCCGAGGGACCTCAGGTAGGGAAGGAGATCCAGCTGAGGTCCAGAGGCAACATGGAGGACATTTAAGAGGTTGAAGATCAGCAGGGGGTGGACGAGCACAAGGAATCAGGATGACAGTTGAATCAGGATGACAGTTCACGAGTGACATGGTGGTGGAAGAACTTCAGGATATACAATGATGTCAGGGGGGAAATCTCTCTATCTCGATCGATCTACTATCTATCTATCTAATCTATCTAATCAATTAAAAAATACAAAAAGGCTGGACACGGTGGTGTATGGCTGTAAGCGGCAGCTTAGGAAGCTGTGGCAGGGACCAGGGATTGCAGTTAGAGTCCCGCTCGAGGCAACATAGCGAGACCTAGTTCTAAAAAACTAGCTGGGCGTAGTGGTGCACACCTGTAATCCCAGCTACCTGGGAACCTGAGGCTGGGGATTCCTTGAGTCCGTGGTACCCCGGGCAACGTGAGCCTGCGGTTCCACAGGCAAAAATAGTGAACCCTAGTCTCAAAAAAAAAATACAAGAAAAGTGATTGGAGATTTAACTTCAGAGAGTAGACACCATCTTACTTGGAACCATTGTCCCCTAACTCATTGCCATATGCACGCATGCATGTTTGTATCTTATTGTCTTATGTTTTTGAGGTAACATCAGCATATATGATGTAGCATATAGAATCGTCAGATGTATGTAACCACACCACAGCCACCAGCAGGTACCCACCACCCCTCACTGCAGTCCAATATATCTCCTCCCCTTCTGGTCTCCACCCTCCATCCCCCGGTCAATTCTGTCTTGAACTTTCTAGGGTCTGTTTTGGTTTAGTTTCATCAATTCCTTGGTTTGTTTCTCCACATCCCATTTGTAAGTATAATCATGCAGCATCCATCTAGCTCCTTTCCCCTGTCATTGTTCCACTGAAAGAGTGTTTGTCTTCACTGAGCTGTTTCTGCTGGGAAACCTTCCTCTCTCTTCAGTTATGTATGAAGTTTCCACAAATTATTCAAAGGACAGTTCAAGTTCCACCTTCTCCATGAACACTTCCCTTTTTATTAAGGTTTCTATAAATCTCACTTTTAGAAAAACATAGTGGTACAAAGTCTTTTTGAGACTTTCAAGCTTTGTGATTTTGTGCACTTTACTGCAAGCTGTTTCATTTTTTTAATCAAATAATTTATTTATATATAAATTTCACATCTTTGTAATCCCCAGGGTTCACCGCCCCCCACCTCCCTGACCATTCCCACCCTGGTCCACATTCCTCCAGTTGTGTACTTCAATTTGGTTGTTAGTTTGTTTTGACTTTTCTTCATGGATTTTTGTTTATCTTTCCCATGTCCTATATAATAGTGAAACCATTTGGGGGCTGTCTTTTCCTTTTGATTTGTTTCTGCTAATATTTCTTCTAGGTACATCCATGTTACCATAAATTCATCTAATTTGTCATTTTTAATTGATGAGTAATATTCCATTGTGTATATAGACCATACCTTTTTCATCTATTTGTCTGTTTTGAGACATCTGGGTTGTTTCCATGTCCTTGCAGTTATAAGCAGTGCTGCAATAAATACAGGGCATAGGTGTCCCTTTGTACCCACATTGAGGTCTCCTTTGGGTAGATTCCCAGAAGAGCGATTGCTGGGTCAAATGGTAGCTCCATTTTCATTAGTTTGAGGGTCCTCCACACAGCTTTCCATAGTGGCTGGACCAGTTGACATTCCCACCAGCAGTGTAAGAGTGTTCCTTTCTCTCCGCATCTACGCCAGCACTTGCTGCTGCCTGTTTTTTTTGATGTGGGCCATTCTTACTGGTGTAAGGTGGTATCTCATTGTGGTTTTGGTTGCCAGGATTATAGGATAATCTAGCATGATGTGTAACTTGTAGTAAATACACAATAAAAGTTCACTTCCTGCAAAAATTCTGCAGCATGTATAATCTTAGCCAGCAATTTAATATATTACTGTTCACTGTTTATTTTCATATATCTTGACTCAACTAGACTGACATCTTCTTGAAGGAAGAAATTTTCTCTATCTCCATGTTCCATAGAATCATTCTAAGATTATTGAACACTGTATTTGGTTTTTGTGGCTAATTACTATGAATCTGGTGGTTATTAACCAAATGGTCATTTGGTCATTTGTTTGGACCTTTATGCAAGGTCAGATAGAAAAGACAACTCTTTCCTCTGCCAAGAAACTCATGAAAATAGGGCTTCACCTGGGGCTAGGTGAGAACAGGTTCGGATTTGAAGAAGCTTTTAAGTGACTCTAATCCCCAAAGCAAGCAGTGGGACTTCAGCAAATAAGAATCATTGCTACAAAACCTTTGCGGGACAAAAACATTTGGCTTCAGCTTACACGGGGTGAGTAAGTGCAACTTTACTTGAGGACATGGCTATCCTCAGCGTAACTGGAGGGATAAAATTCTAAGATAGCGTGTACATTTCACTCATTCAAAAGCTGTCTACTTCTAGCCTTCTTAGAAAACACATCTAAGTGAGAAGTCACCCTCTGTCCCCAATCACTCTCGATTATCCTCTTATTTTTTCAATTTCCTCGAAACGATTTTTGCACTCTGAAATATTTATTTACTTGTGAATTTCTTATCAGTCCCCCCCCCCATATCCCACTTCAAAGGAAGTCATGTCTAATGTCTGTGGCTGCTGGATGCTTGTGCCCAGAGCTTGACACAGAGGGGCATTAAATAAGTATTTATTGAAGCCAACTGGATGAAGGAAGGGAGCTGGTGGTCTCTCTGAAAATCAGATTGCACCTGACAATCATAAGCAGGAAATCTCTGTGGAAATTTCTCTTTCTGTCTGGTATCCCTTGGGAGGATAATCTCAGCAGATCTCTGGCGTCTCCAGAGGAAGAAACGACTCGAACATTTGGCTTCAACCAAACAGCTCTCTTTGGTATCAGCACTCAACATTCCCTCTTATGAACATGTATCTCGTAGAAGAGGATAATAGCTTAGAAGCTGCAAAACGTTTCTCCATGTCTCCAGTTTTATTAAATGACTAAGTTTCAACTGAGATATTATCACTTTTCTTCCAAAATATGTTACTGACTTTTAAAGAGTATTTTATTCATAATCCATCGTTACTTATTTCAGTAAAAATTCTGGGTATACAAATGTCCCCAAACAGATGAATGGCACAGAAAGATGTGGTATATGTACACAATGGAATATTATTCACCAATCAAAATAGACAAATGTGTCACTCGTGGCAATATGGATGAAGCTAGAAGGAATCATGCTAGCAAAAATAAGCCAGAAAAAAAATGAGAAATACTGGATGGTCTCACTTACATGAAGGGCAAAGGGAAAACAATCAGACTAGAAAAAAATGAAAACTAATTCTTAGCAAAATTGAAGCATAGAGCATAAGAAGGGGAGGGAGGGAAATTGGGTATAGGAAGGGCACAAAAGATAAGACAATGCTTCACAGGTGACAGCGTGGTAGGAGAATCCCAGGGTAGATAATGATGTAAAATTAAAATAAATAATATAAGAAACAAATCATTGATGATTAAACAGAAAAAAAAGTATAGGAAAGACATAAGTAGTAAAAAAAATTCTGGGTATACTTCAAAGTTCAATCAAGTTCTACCTCAATCAAAACAATCCCAACCTCACCTTCTTCCATTGAACATTTTCTCTGAATTTTCAGAACCTTTTATATCACTTGCTTCACAAGTACACAACTATCTAAAACATGAACCAGCTCAAGAAAGAAAACACAATATGCAATGTTTTAAACTATCCATTATATGTAATGGATATTAGCAAGCAGGTATCTAAATTTCCATTAGCTTGTCACAGAATACTGTGTGAAAAATAGATCTTTGTTCATTTAGCTTCCATTTATTTGGAGTGACGCTAATTCTATCACGCTACTATTTTCTATTATCTTTGAAAAAAAGAGCTTACGATGAAATATGTACTGAGATTTCACAATAGGCTCACACATCTCCTGGCGCTGAGGATGCAAATGTCCTCAGGAAACACGAACAAGGATGAAACATCTTAACCTACAGATGATCCTTCTAGAAACTCCTTTGTATATAATCAGCGTCTCCACCATAGTGAATTTTCACCAGTTCTCTCAAGTGAATGTTAGAGCACATTCTTGACAAGTAAATAGTTTGTATTAGAGAAATAGCTTTTCACTTTCTTAGTTACAGAGAAAAACATATGCCATGATTCAGCTATAACAGGTTTGTTCTAACTCCTCCAAATGGTAATTTCTGTCCTTGGCACTCTTAGATGAAGTTTGTAATTATTCTATTAAGTGACAATATGGAGTTTTCTGGTGTCAGGTTTGCTGCCAGGCATATGTTCCTTATCTGGGACCTACAACCTTCCTTGGGCATATTAGATGAGCGACCAGCATTTGCTGTGATAGTAAAGCAGAAAGAGCCACCAGTTTCGCCGGCAGGGCACCATCTCAGAGCACCATCATGGTGCCAGGGTTGATGCCAAGATTTCCAAAAAGGAGCATCTTCAAGTCTTGAGGTATCTCCTGCCCAGAGAGCCCACACTCCACAGACATTCTCAGCAGCCCCAGCCCCCAGCTGTTTGGCAATGACTCTTGGCTAATGGGAATAACTCTCGGAAGTCATTCGGAAAACCAGAGTCATGGTTCAAGAAGGGTTTGTGTCCCCCAAACCAAGCTGTTTCCAAGAGTGGGCCTGCAGGCCAGCCATCTGGGCTACCCAGCCAAGCCCTGGTGCAAAGGTTCCCAGTGGAACTGTCCACTGGGAAAGCACCTGGGTGGGGCTTAGAGACCTCCAGGACTGACCTTGGACTTCCCAGCCACACATCAGCACAAACCATCGTTCTAGTCTTCCGTGTGCAAACAGTACTCGCCCTGCTCTGCCCACCTCTCATTACTGGGTAACTCAAAACAACCAAGAGAGAATGCTGACCAGTGGGACAGCCTTACCACTTGACGTGGTCAAGGAACGCCATCATCTGAGGCAAAACTGCCCCCCCCCCAGGATGCAGGAGTGCCATCAAGGGGGCAGAGGTACCTTTGCCATCAAGCACAGTGTGTCAGCCCAGCCTCCCAGGCTGTCTTGCAACAACCCCTTACCTAGACGCCTGCTGGTTCTCCGAGCGCCTGGGGGCCCGGCTGGCTCCCTGGGGACCTGGCTGGCTCCGGGTGGGATGGGTTTGTGCTGATTACACAGGCGCTGAGGTCAAAGGGCAAGCTCCATCACACGCTCACCTGAAGGCCTTGCTCAAGCACTCGGCCTTCTTAACACTTCCAGCTCTACGAAGCAACGCTAAAATAAGTCTAGCTCACAGGAATGCAGGAGGACTCGGTAAGGTGCTCCCACAGGACAGGAGACATGGCATGTCCCTGGTCACCTTGAGGCTGGCCATCCCTCTCACCCACTTTCTGCAGCTGATAGGAGGCAACTATGCAGGCAGAACAAGATCTGATTTCAAGCCCTGATCCCCTCTCTGAGGGGCTGTTTGATACTGGATGATTCATTCCATCTCTCTGGAGCCCGGATACTAGCTGTAATGGGGGGTAGGGGGAGCATGGTTTCCGGGGGGTTCATAGAGAGACCACACAGAGCAAAGCAGGGGAGTGGACTGCACTGCTTGTAGATGGTAACAGACGCAGGAGCTGCTGCTGGCTTTCGTGTGAATAAGCACACAGGAAACAATTGCAAAGGTTTTATTTAGCGGCTTTTTGTGCTTGGCACTTAGAAACAAAGTTCCGTGCATAAGGGCAAACTTTTATACACCTTTTCTTCATACATATTTTACATACCCTTTTTATTGCCCCCTTTTTTTTTAATATTCATAATATTGGCTTCCCCACTAGGCACATAAATATATTTATCTACATCACCTCAAAACCAAAAATCTTAATAATATCTGTATTATTTTACTTGGTAGTATCTGCGTTTCCACACCACTTAAAAAGTTTAGCTTATACCAAACTCCACTTGTTTTCTTATCATTAAAGGGTCTGAAAGGGAAGGGGAAGAGGAAGGGGGGGAACCCAAAACTTCAAAATGCAATGAACTATTGGATACACAGGGAGCCCCAGGGGCAGGCGGGAGGGCACAGAGCGTCACCTGCTGCTGCCTGGCCCACGACCGGGCTCTCCCGGCCCCGGGGCTGCGGCACAGACACGGCAGGGCCAGGGTCTGGGCCTGGCTCTGATCCTTGAATCAGCTGCTGGGCACAAACTCTTCCTTTCCGTCCTCCCTCCATGTCCCTGGCCCCCGCGGCACACTTCCTTGCAGCCAGCACGCTTCCAGATGCTGCAGTCAGAGCAAAGGGGTCAAGGTCAAGCCTCATCCAGGCCCTCTGACCTGTGTCTGACCTGTCAGGTGTCCCAGAGAGATGTATCTCTGAGACCACAACTCCTTCCACAGCCTGTTTGGGGTGCATGGAAACCCAAAGCCCATTTCCTCGGTGAGTTAAACTCTCATCGCTGCTCACACATGCTAAGTTTTCCTCTCGACTCCGTCTCTGTCTCTGTCTCCCTCGCTCTCGCTCTCCACGCAGCTGTCTCACGCCTCCTGTGCACAGGTGTTGCTGGGACCATCCACGATGGTCCACGGATCACAACAGCCCGAGTTCAGACGCCATCGTGTTCAGGAAACCAAGTTCATTGTCGTGCCGGTGACTTGCTCCCGCCAGTGATGGGGAGCAGCTCAGGATACACGGTTTATTCTAGAAACAGGACAAGCCACAGGGAGGATGGTCCAGGGAAGATGACCAGCGGATACCAGCCACAGTCCTCCCATGCCGGACTCAGCTTCTTGGTGAAAGCAGCCACTGACAGGCCTCCCTCCACAGAGTCCGCCCAGCCTCCCGTCGCTGTGCATGTGTGTGGGCACGTGTGCGTGTGTGTGCATACATGTGCCCACGTGTCTGTCCCTGGAGCCTGCGTGGAGAGGCTCACGTCTCACGGCTGCTCCCCACGCGTGTCTCCCTTAACATGATTACAAAATGATCGTGCAGTTTCTCTGAAGGCCACTCTGGAGGAGGAGGAGGAGGAGGAGGCTGCTTTACAAAGCTAAGGTTCCAGGAGGCAGCAGAAGGCCTCTGGGCCGGAGCTGAGGCCACCGCCGGCCTCCCTTCGTGGCCCCCATGTCTCTTGCTGGTCGTCGAGGTTTTCCTTCTCCAGATCAAGGACATAGGGACACACAGTTCCTGCTTCTCAAAGGCGGGGGGGGGGGGGGGGGGGGGGGGGGGGGCAGGGCTGGGGAGGGCCTCGGCTTGGCCACGGGGTGCGCGGTCAGCTCTACACCATGTGCACGGACATCTGGGAGGACGAGCCGGGCACCGGCCCGTACTGCCGGCCGTCGCAGGCGTTGGCTGCCTGCTGGTTGCCGGGCGACGGGCTGATCATGTGCACGCCGTGCTCCATGCCGGCAGGCAGGTACTGCCTCTCGGCGAAGGCCCCGTTGGAAGGCGAGGAGCAGAGTAAAGTGCTTTGGGAGGCGTTCAGTTTCTCCGGGCTGGCGGCCAGCCGCGGCGACGCGGGGAAATTGTATCCGTACAGGTTGTAAGGGTTGTGGAGCGAGAAGGCGTTGTAGGAGCTCTGCTGCATGTGGCCGCCCCCGAACATGTGCGGCGAGGACGAGCCGGAGGCCGCGTTGCCCGCCTGCATGACGTACTGGAACTGCGAGGGCGGGAAGGACCCCAGCTGGCCCCCGTAGGCCTCCATCTTGCTGTTGCTAGGCAACGAGGGTGGCGTCGGGATCCCTGAGATCAGGGCCGGAGTCCTCTGAGGCATGAAGGTTTCCGAGGGCTGAGTGGCCGCCGCGGGGCCGCTCTGCAGCCGGTTGTAGCCACTGTCACTCAGCCCTGGGTAGCTCTGCAAGGCGGCCATGTTGCTGCGGGCGCAGGGCGGGTAGTCGGAGAGGTTGAGGTTGCACAGCTGGCTCTCTCGACAGCCCACGTTGAACGTGTTGGGGGCCAGATGAAAGGCTGGAGGAGAACAGGATGGAGACAGGAGATGAGAGGAAGCCGACGGGGATGGTGTCCCGGTGCTGGAGGTGGTGGGCGAGGTGCCGGTGCTGCTCCCTGAAATGAGACAGGGAAACCATTGAGAGGGGGTGCCGCTGAGAGTGGGGGTGTGCCCGGCAGGCGGGAGCCACCCTGGAGGGAGACCGAGGCGTCAGAGGCGGCCCCATCGGCTGAGCTTTGCAGAGCCACTGCGCCCCTTAACTCACATGCTCGGGCTGGGACCCGACCTGTGCCGGGCACCAGCACACAGACACGGAAACAGGGACACACTCAGGGACACACAGACGTGGTGACACGGACAGACACAGACACGGAAACAGGGACGCACTCAGGGACACACAGACATGGTGACACGGACAGACACACACAGACACGGAAACAGGGACACACTCAGAGACACACAGACGTGGTGACATGGACAGACACAGACACAGCAATAGACACACTCAGGGACACACAGACACGGACAGACACGGAAACAGGGACACACTCAGAGACACACAGACGTGGTGACACGGACAGACACAGACACAGCAATAGACGCACTCAGGGACACACAGACGTGGTGACACGGACAGACACAGACACAGCAATAGACGCACTCAGGGACACACAGACGTGGTGACACGGACAGATACACAGACACGGAAACACGGACACACTCAGAGACACACAGACGTGGTGACACGGACAGACACAGACACGGAAACACGGAC